>LS997566.1:34111302-34116302 GCA_000469685.2 Haemonchus contortus | reverse complement strand
CTCGATCAAGTAGTTCAACAGCGTTATGTAGGTCGACTGTAACCGTCAATGCACCGCAACGGTGCAACCCTATCAACAACTCTCACCTCGGTGAAGGGCAAGCAAGAGACAAGGCAACACTAGCGGTCAAAGTGGTTCAAAGCTGCTCCGCGGAGGATAATGTAGTCTCGATAAGGAAAGGTATTTGTGTGAACGGGCTATACTTCTGAAATTTGCGCTTTGATGACGTCACCATTCTCCTAGTACTACGGAAGCTGAGGCGATGCATGCTTGATGAATCGACTGGAACAGGAAAGAACGGGGAATGCGAATCATCCGAATAAAGAAACTAGCCATGAAGAACGCCTGGTCTGGTGAACAAATAAATACATACCAGGGAAGCCACAACTTTCTTTTATCTTAGGTGTTCAATGATCATGGACAACGGTAGGGAAAAAATCAAGGAGGACGAAAGAGAGCAACGTGGGCCTTTCATCCTTCGCAGAGATGACCAACCATCTGGCTTATTCAGAACATCGAGCTCATTTTATGATTCCACAGTCCTGCCTGTGCTCTGTTACGCGACTGAGACATGGATGATCAGTAGCTCATAGAGGGCTAGAGTGTGACTTTTGTGGCTTTTCCTGTTTGAATAATATCGTGCTGGATTCCGCGGATCAGACTTACGCAGAATGTCCCATTTCTGTTGGCCCGTGAAGTCTCCGCGGAACAAGATCAAGCTACAGTGTCTTGGTCATACCATGAGGATAGCTGATGACAAATGGACAAGAACAACGGTAAGAAGTGCTTCTTCAGGATTTCTAGGTCCGAAGGGAGATGTCGTTAAGTAGGGAGATGCACATAATAATCACATAGAGTGCGCGGATATAGATACACGATTTTCCAAACAGCGGTCTCACAAACTTTCACTACACGCATACACCGTAGTAGCGAAAGAACAAAAACGAGCGGTTGGTTGCCGGCGCTCGCAGATGAAGTGAAGAGGTCGTATAGGTTTTCGATGCTTACGCGTTCTTTGACAATCTGACTTAATACATATGATCCTACTCTAGGATGGTTACAAATATGTCATCTATAATTTTAGTAAAATTGGAAGCGATTACTCGGTATACTTCTGCGAATTGCGAAAAGTCTTATATTCTGTCAGACCAATATGAAGAGCAGCTGTTATGGATAGCTTGACAGGTATCCTAAGTCGAGGCTCGATCCGTCGTGCGGTGGCGGTTAGGCACTGAGAACAGAGGTGGCGATAACACGCTTACTCAGATTAGAAGATGCCGCTTTTACTCTACATTAACGAATAAAAGGCACAGGAAAGGTTGCTAACCTTGACACAAACACACCGTCCCATCTGATGAATATGAGAAGACCTACCGTTTCCCAAGTCAAAACCTATAACATCATGGAACTATTAAAACCAATAGACCGGACGAAGAGGAAAACAGGGCAAATTCTGTAACAGCCAAGGGTGCAGTCAAAAACTCGTGCTGTCCTATCAAAATCGACTGATACTTTTTATCGTTCAATATAATTATCGAGGACGACTCTCCATAGTATTATAATTTGACTGAAGGTTGGGTAATGCTAATACATAGTACAGAAAGTCGAAGGCAGAGACATCCGAATCACTTGTTCCTGGGATAGCCCTGACAGTTGATTACCTCCACAGCAGAGGGACTCTAGAGAACAACAACTATGTAGGCATCGAAGATCGTAAACTATTGTCCGCACAGGGAGTTAGTTCATTACTTGTAGACAGTTTATTCAATTCCATCAAATTTTGTGGAAGTCGAGCATTTATGTGGTTTCGAACATGCAGTGCCCTCAAGGATAGACAAATACGGTTGTAGTCAGTCAGGTGCATCATTCGATACAGGGGCGCCGTTTACTAGCAATTTTTTTTTACTCTTGCTAGGGAAAATATTGTTCTCCTACGAGAGCCAGTGTAGGCATGCCTTTTTTCATTCCTCAAAAATCTTATCAATTGATAGTATATTTCTTTACAGCACGATTGAGCGTGTGGGTATATGAGTAAGGCGAAAAATGCTTTTTGCGATACTCAAGATTCAGCATATACCTTCATCAGCGCAAAGGCAGCTAATTCTCCTCCATGTGATAAGCCTACGTAGCTGATCTCAATAAAAGAAAGCAGACTCCGCTGAACCCCGAAAAGACTACGACGGAACCTTTCGTCTTGAGTGTAGACGATGTTGCTCGGGTGCGGAAGGTGGCCGGGCTGAAACCATATTTAGAGGTGATGTTGTGGGGAAGGTGAGTCTAGGATTGAAATGGTCGAGCCTTCCGAAATCAGTTATCTTTTAGAAAGAACATAATCAGCTGACGTGTATAAAGTGAGAATAGCTCATCGGTAGCGAAGAAAGCGAGAGAATTCGCCGATTTCGAAAAAATATGGCTCTTCAAAAGTCGGGATAATAGAGGATGGGCGAGATTGCCATGACGGAAATAGCTTGGAAGCGGTATTCGGACGAGATTTCAGTTATTGCAATTGCACAAAGAGCTGACTACATAAAGCCAGAACTGTACAGAACTGTCTTTCACTGTCGCTATGGGTCATGACAAGGTATTTGAACTTCCTACATATGTTTCCTTGTGATCGGTGCAGCCTCTACAATGCCGGTGAAACTCGTTCGAGGATACACACGGGTCAAACTTTGAGCCTCCATAACTTCCTAACTAGGCCGTTTTCCAACCGAATAGTGCCAGAAATGCTATGCGCAGGGGTCTCAAATTCATCCTGTGGGGGGAATCTCAGAAACAATTTTTATCGTGAACTGTGCCTTTAACAGATTTTGAGAGTGTTCAGCCGGAAACGGCGGAGCAGTGAATATTAAGAGGTAGGATTGAATGCTAGAGGTGCTAGTGACATGAAAAATGCTCGAAGCATTTTTATACGCTCACTCCCATCTCAGCTGCACCTACGATCAGATTCGACGAGAAAGATCTGTAAAAACATCACAGCCGTAGGTCGAAAATATTTGTACAGCACTGATCTTTTTACGTACGGCTTTCTATGAACCTCGGCATAATTGTTCTGCTACTGAGTTGTTTTCTTTAACTCTTCACGAGGTTTGTATACAAGCTTTATTAGGCTGACGTTTCGGCGGAGTCGCCTTCTTCAGAGCCTAGAAAGATCATAACAATTCATGACTATCCGACCAAACGTCTCCACTGCCACACTGAAGTTCGAGACCCCCAGGGCACGCAGTTTTTGAAGTCACCGTGGAGGTCGTGGCACAGGAATCGCAATTATGCGCGCGTAAAGCCCTCGAGGCATTTTGGATACAAGTCACTGATCCAAAAATGAATCGTAGGGAAGAATGCCTCGCAATCACGCGGGAGCTGCGGCCTTATATAAAGTTGGCCTTCCCATAGATACTCTGAATGATGACCTACCCCAGCTGAGAGTGGTCGATTATTACCATCGTCGATTGCTGGTTGGTTTCGAAGAATCCACCAAGCTACGGTGAGTGGTTCTCCTTTAATCACCTGTGTGCCCTGGGGGTCTCGGACTTCAGTGTGGCAGTGGAGACGTTTGGTCGGATAGTCATGAATTGTTATGATCTTTCTAGGCTCTGAAGAAGGAGACTCCGCCGAAACGTCAGCCGAATTAAGCTTGTATACAAACCTCGTGAAGAGTTAAAGAAAACAACTCAGTAACTGATCTTTTCATTCAATCGCCTAGAGGAATAAAAATCGGTATTAGCACCCATAATTATAGCCGATTTGATAAGATAGTCAAACTCTGATTCCTGAATCAGACTTGCTTGCGGTATTGGCATACTGGCGTCCAAATGAATTGATTATTGACCAGCAACAGGTGTGTAAAGGGATATCCGTGCGGAGTTCAGAGAAGTAAAAATAGCTTCTAAACTTGACAAGCATTTGACTTGCATAGTCGGAATTTCATGTGCCCTGAGGCTCCCAGTGATTCAAAATGTCCGCAATCTTCAAGCAGAAAATCGAATCTAGGTTGTTCCTCTTTGAAACATTTTTTTTGCAGGACCAGCCGTGGAGGTGACCGAGAACCATCTGCTCGAGGATATATCATCTCTTTTCAAAATGAATATTAAAGGACCGGAGCCGGTTCTCCATTGGGAAGGAAACAAAGGTCGCTGGTGTCGCAGTAAAGCAGACTTGAAACTTCTTTCTAGGATCACCCGGCAAAAACCATATAAACTAGCTCCTGGTCAGTTGCTTCAGTACTTATTTAGTCATGACAACGTCACTTTCCAGGAACATCGAAAAATTTTTCCTTAAGGCTCTTTCTCTTTCATTTTTTCCTATCTAGCGTTAGGTTGGCTGTCGCTATTTCCTTGAATTTGTGTCATCCTTTCTTCAATGTTGAACACTCACTGCTGATGTGATAAAATTTTCTACTTACACTTGCCATCTATTTTCCTTAATTAGCCTCTATCAGTTGTTACCAGCTCCAATCGCACATTATTCACCATACATCACTACTCCCTCGGGAGTTTGTAGACTTCATATTGAAGTAATAGTGTGATTTGAAAAGCTTCTGCCTTCTCAAACTCTTTCTTAGCCTTTATTGGTTAAAATCACTAGATGTCATCGAGCTGCACATTCTGCGATCCCATCTAACGGGACCTCAAAACCCTGTTTAGGAGATCAGTTGCACTCCCCACCCCCCCTCCCCCCCAATTTTTTCACCAACAACCTGCCATACCTTAAATCAAATTTCAAAATGTCATGATTGAGAAGGAACAGAGCTTCACTGGTTTCGGACTGAAAATCCTCTGTGAAAAGGACTTTTCGAGGTCGATCTTTCGTCGAACATTTCGAAGAAACAGATCATCCTCGGCTGGCTGGATCTCCTTGAAGTCATAGCAACATTTGAACGAATCAACTATTTTAGCTGGCAAGGTTATAGGATGGTATGCAGGGTGGGCACAAAATTATGGGCGCCATTTCATAACAATATATTTGAATCTTTTCAATTGCGAAAGACGATGGAGATTCTA
>LS997566.1:33903802-34106302 GCA_000469685.2 Haemonchus contortus | reverse complement strand
TTTTGTAATTTGAATTTGTAACCCATAATTTTGAGACATCATGTACACTGAGGACGTGGATGTATTTTTCACTTCTTCGTTTCACAGGTGAAGAAGGATCCCTTTTACGTCCCTATAATTGCATGCGCGATACTTCACAGCTGACTTTTCATGAAGTCATCAGTGTTTTCATTTTCAGTCTTGCTCACTGCGCTCCTTCAAGCACCACCTGATCTCGCATCGTATATTTGGGTCGACTTCAAAAGGCTATATGGTCACCCGCACGTACTGTATGCAGGCCTTTTGGCAAAAAATTAAGAATGCTACATGACCTGACCGATTCCTTCCCATCAATCGCTGCAGTCCAAATTCTTCTCGCCTTAGTATCATTAGCAGTCATCCTATTCCATCCCGCCTTCTTTATTACTCTTGCATGCCTCTCTCACCCCCCACCATCCCTCAATTTTACAGTAGCTCAAGGCATGGGCAGTACCCAGGAACATTATACGTAGTATAGGCAGAGTGTTCATAGTATCCGATTTTTCAAACTTATGTATTCTTATTCTTTTTCTTATCTTTACTCATGAATTATTCCCCGTAGAAGATATATACAAGAGTTGCCAACTTCATTTTCATGAACGTGCTACCTCCTTCATCGTTCTTCTCGTGTAAAACACCTGCATATAAATCCTACCATATAATTGCCAAAGTGGGTCTTTGGTACCTATGTTTGTTCGTCTGTGTGTCATTGAGTGTTATACCGGAGATTCATATATTTGTTCTACTAAACCAAGATCGTTCAAATTCAAGTGCAGGTTGTAGGACGGAAATATAAATGGGCGGCATTTTGTGTTAGCAACTGAAAAAGGTTGATAGGAAGCATTAGAGGACATGACCCACTAAAACAGTTGCTCCGTGTCTGTGGCACAGTGGTGGTGACTGAAAATGTCACGGTATCGTAGATTTGCGGTGAGGGGAATAGTTAACAGCTGAAAAAGGGTGAGAGGCGAAAGTCACACGATTCTTGTGCTCTTCGAATTAACAGTCAAATACATGCAATGCGATAGGTAGGATATGAAGGAAATGTAGGTGGTGGGCATCAAGGGCTAACAACAATTTGTGAGGTCTGATAAGTAGTCGTAGGTGGTGAGACTCACTGAGTCCGTTACGCCCTTCTTGTTAACAGTGGAACTTCGACAGTAGCGCTCAAAAGTGTTCGGCCAACCGCGCTTTTTCGGCCGTAACTTTTTCCTCAGAAATTTCGATAAGTTCAACTAAAGCATATTTCACACCACCCAACACTATTTGACTGCAAAGCAGCAATACCCACATAACTGAGGGGGAGTTTTTGCGGCAGTAGGCTTCGCTGAAAGCAAAGTTAGTGACATCTGCAGTTATTCGCACCCTATGTGCGCTTTTCTTTTCTATTGTGTTCGGCATTAGCGCTCATACACTTTAGACATGGCAAAAAGGAAAGAAATCCCTGAAGAATCATCGTCCGTATTTCCAGTTGATTGATTCCAGGCTCTTCGGGATATCTAGAACATGATCAGATTGCAGGTTAATAGTGGTTAATGTTCACAATACATCCATGCTATACATATTGAAATTTCGCATGATTCGATAGGAGGAAAGGAGTTACAACAAAAAAGTACGGCTGAAGAAGCATTTGGCCGAAGACTTTCGAGCGCTACTGTATATACATAGACAGTTGAAAACAGGAACTGGAGCTGATGAGGATCTACAGAAGAAGGCAAGGATTGTTAAGTGCTAAGAGGGTAGGCACCTTTTGTACCCAAGAGAGCTGTGCTCTGATCGCTTCCTGAGAAATCCCGAGAATTTGTTGATCTAATAAACAAGAAACACTTAAGCTCTGGGTTTTCGGAAAACACGCTGAAAGGGTATATGCCAGTGAAGCTTTAAAAATTGGGGAGGGCCGAACGAAATGATGTCAGTATAGAAGGGCGAATTCTTCGAGGGTTTTACCTCCGCTGTCAATAGGCTCGTCAGTCGAATGATCGCACGAGGTTATAACTGGAAGAGAGGTTCTACACAATAATATCGTGTACCCATGGCGAGTCTGCTGTGTCGAATTTGAAATATAGGGTTCTAACCTGTTTTTGAAGGAGCCACTAGATCAGTTTTGGAAAGGCTTGGGAGAGATTCACGGAGGTAGAGTATAGGAATAAAAAACGAAGAAGAAGTGAGGATTTGGCCTCAGCTCACAGCTTGGCAATCTGCCGTATCTTTTCGGAAGGGGAGATTTCTAGATGAAAAGGAAGCATGGGCTTAGATCGATACATCTAAAAGGTAGCAAAACAGACGAAGGATGTGTGCAAGCGCTGATCCAAGAAATGCCTGTCTGCCCACAGATGTTACGAGGGGATTTCCGAGGCTTTTCCAACAAAGGCAAACAATGCGGACTTAGACGTCTTGTGAGAAAAGTTTGATTATCAAAATGGGAAATTCGTAACCGTACTGGTAAAGACCAGGTATAGGACTACACAAGACATAGGGATGAGACCGAAAACATTTTGAGAAAGCCCTTTGAGAATAAACATAGGTGGAAAGAACACTTCAAGAGGCTTTCAGGAAAAACTTCCCAGATAGAGCTCACAAATAGAGGCGACATCTCGTCCATTCGTGGCATGGACAAAGGATGAAGTTCAGCTTGAAGGTTGAGTACATGGTAGGTCCTGATAAAGTGTTCAGTGATCCATCGGAGGCCTGCTGGAAGCACTGCTCTGGGTGACCTTCCCGGTTCCTGAAGACTATTTCTGCTCCAAAGGAAGAATTTCGGATGAGTGTGAAAGCAACCCTGTTCTTCCTATCTTCAAGCAAAGGAAATGCGACGGCATGTTCATAATATGTATGGACGAGGTTGACTGCACGTGCCATGAAACCGTAAGAGCAACTAGTGGACTCAGGACTGAAGTAGCTTGCCTCGACCACTCAAACACAGCTAGATTTTAAGCTCGAAAAATCTACATCTAGTGCAAGGTTTGGATAGAAAGTGATGGAAAAGTATTGAAGAAAGCGTTGTACCTTGAAAAATATTGCTATCTGCTCTTCCTAGAACTTGCAAAGCATTGACCGCCTATCGTAACTCCCTGCGATGTGGGCAGAAGCGAGGTAAAAGCGTTCTAAAATGTCTGTTTCTCTGGCCATGATCATGTACGATGTCCAGGACACTATACGCACAAATCGCGGCTTCTCAAGAGCGCTAGACGTCAGGTTGAAGTCCACTAAAACTTGGCTAAGCGTATTCTTCTCTCTACTGACCCTGAAAATCATCAGTGGAGAACTGACAGAGAAAACACGATTGCTCTCAGAGCTGATTAGAGCTTGGATAGCGGAGAAGAGGCAAGAGTAGTAGGTCAAACTACAGAAATAGCAGTTGGTGGCAGAGAATGGATTACTGCTGAACCTGAAGAGTTCAAGTAAGTGCTGCGGTGAGGGGTTCGAAGGCTCTGGGATAGCCATCAAAAGTGTGCAGGACTTCAGACATCTCATGAGTGACTAGACGTAGACGACGATTCGGATTAGACTGCTAGAAGAGGAAGGATCTCAACTCTGTTGGGATACTGTTACCGTTCTTCATGGTCTATCTGCATAGGACTCGTGTGAAAATTGAGGACCATGCGTGTATTTTCAGCACCTGATGCTTTTCTTCTATCACAAAAGCAAAAACGTGGCTCATGCAGTGAGAAAGATTTGTGCTTATAGAGTTAACAAAGCTCTGGGGAACGTACAGTAGGCGAGTGGTTTGCGAGACATAACTAGGGTGAACTATGTAGCTCTCGACTCACTATCACCACTTGAAAACGACCAAGTAGAAATATTATCGAAACAAATCGGCACATCACTACTCCCAAAGTAGGAGCAAGATTGAATGCTTCGAAATCAACTATTCATGACCATTTGCTGAGACCTTCTTTTGTTGATGTTTGGGTACCTCATGAACAGGGCGAGCGAACCACTCCAGAAGTCAAAACCGAAATACGAAAAATCATGCTGTGTTGCAGGTGAGGTTGAAAAAAGATCATTTACTTTGAGCTGCTATCGCATAATCAAACAATAACCCCGAAAAAAATTTGTACTCTGCTAGACAATTCGAGGTCAGCAGTATACGAGAAGCGCTCACAACTGGCCAATCGTGAGAGCGTTGTCTTCCAAAGGATAACTACAGAGCCCACGTATTTCAAGCCACTCGTCAAAAATTGCTGGGGCTCGGGTGAGATGTCTAACCACACTTCGTATGGTCAAGTCATAGCACCATCAAACTACCACTTGTTTAGACTTCTGCAGAATCCTATGGATGGAAAATCGTTCAATCCAGTAGAAGAGTTCAAAAAGCATTTCAGGGTTTCTCCGATTCTAAGTCTAGAACCTTTCATGAAAAAGGGATAATGAAACTTACAGAAAGACGGCAAACCATTACTGAACAGATACGATATATTGTTTGACGAATGGACTTGTTCTTCTAGAAATTCTCACTCAAAGAAGACAAAAAATCAGCGTAGGCTTCCCGGACAACCCAATATTTATAGAGTAGTAGTGAGTTCTGCGATGCTCTGCGGCATTAATGGTGGCAAGAATCATGAGAGGCAACTTCACTGATTGTAAGCAGAAATGAGGATGCTGGCATGGACCTGCGGTTGAACCGTGTGGATCGGGTTCGAAAGGGGATGTGAGGACGTTCATGCATACAATTCTATTTGGCTGAAGACGAGAGACCACCTACGATGATATTGGCACGCGGTTCAGAAAGCTCGAGATTTCACGAAGAAATTGATGCAATAGAATTTGAAGACTAGGGGAAGCAAGGAGAGTCGAAGAAAAATGGAGGGTTCTCAAGATAGAACTGACAAATTGTAGCAAAATAAGTAAAGAATGTGACAACTGCTCACGGAACGGACGGGTCGCCTTCCACTCCTCCGTACGATCGCGCGGATTAATGCTATGTAGAAGAGTAGAAATATGTACGTATCGGATTCTATGTATTCTCGCGCGCAGGGATTCGTAGTAAGCGTGCGCCATAGATGTCATGAAGGATGCGCTGTTCTTAATTGCCAAATCGTGGAATTACATAGGCTGCGAAATTTTAAAATATTTGCAATTTGCAAAAAAAAAAACAAA
Source organism: Haemonchus contortus (assembly GCA_000469685.2). Lineage (NCBI taxonomy): Eukaryota > Metazoa > Nematoda > Chromadorea > Rhabditida > Trichostrongylidae > Haemonchus > Haemonchus contortus. The sequence continues at coordinate 34,101,184 of LS997566.1, read as the reverse complement.
TTCAAGTCAAAATAAGAAAATTTAAATAGATGAGGGCCCGAGAACGAACGCTCAATGTGTGAAACTGGCAATTTGAAGTAATTATTACTTGTGCCAGAATCATGGGAACCGCTGCGTATCTAACCAGGGATGGATTGCAAGTGAAGCGGCCGCATGGAATGAGACCTATGCTGCTAGACGTGTATTCGGGGTGTTGATCTCAAACCTGTTCTCCAAACTTGCCGAGCGATTCTCTGAAAGGAGTTGTAAAGCGATTTTAGGTAAGGCTCATCATGAGTGAACTTAAATTACCCTGTTCACCAGCGGTGGCTTGAAACATGTTAGGGGTGACGCTTCATGTGCAAGAGACTAAGGCTAGGCTTCTTTGGGAGGCAGGAGTTTTGCACTACGTTGACCTTTTCCTTAGCTTAGAAATTCCTTTGATGTTGATTTTATCGTGTTCTACGACCTTCCGATGGTTGTGGCGACAACGTTCTTACCCAGACCGTGTGATATCGCTTCAATTCTTTCGCAAGAAGGCGAAAACAGAATTGTGTAGGTCTGTCAAAATGACTCTAATGAGTGCTCAGGTGAGGTGACGCAGGTGACGCGGAGAGAAGAGATATCTAACAGCACAAAACTGAAAGTAGGCAGGTGATAGTAAGCCATGTCACGAGTGTCTAAACAAAGGTTTGGATTGGGAGCCATTGCGTGTGAGGCGATAATCATGTTCTCAAACGACCAAGAAATGAGCTGTGATTGGCTGTATTAGCCTCGTGGTACAGGCAGAAATTTTCGTTACCTCAACCCGCTTTTGTGGAGGTAAGTGTTCGGAGCCGCCACGCACGATAGTACACACTCTAGAACCACGAAAGACTAATGACCTAAGAGCATTAGAAAAGGTAAGGCATGGTGGCGAAAGAGAGGGTGGTTGCAGAGAGCAGCCGCATTACTTCGTCTACTTCCCTCCGATCTTTTTGGGCTAGAGATTGCGGAGTGTGCATATTGCAAGGAATGTCATCGTGAGTATACTGGAGAATTGAAACAAGTCAGTTGAAACAGTCAAGTCTTCGGCATTGATCGCTTCTGCCTCTGGGATGCACCATCCACTTGATTAGATACATAGTGGCGTGTGGGATGTGCATATGGCTTATGCAGTGATCCGCGGTGACCATCCAATGCACAGGTGCATATATTTTCACGTCCAAATTTACACGGAAGAATAGTTTGTCGCTGCGGAACAGTTATGGTTCCATTCAAAAGAGAAACACGTCTCAAGGTGATCAGAAAGTAATCTCCACCACCCCAAAACGCAAAAAAGTGTGTTTTCAAATTTTTTTGCCTTCAGTGATCATAAGTTAGCTGAAAACTGAGAGGCTTCGAAAAACCCCAAAGACTTACTCACAATTACAATCTGCTTATGCCCGATAAGAACGTGGGTTGATCAAGTGGGTCGAAAGTCTCTAAAAACTTGCGAGAGGTTTATAATCCCGTACCCATTTGCTTATCAACGAGTATCTTGCTGAAATAATGGCTAACATTTTTGGGAACTGATCTTTAGGATAGTCTGCCCGTTTATGAGAAGATTCCACTCTCAACTAAGAAAGTGAAGGATCCTGCGACCCTTGTTGCTTGCTAAGCTTCTCAATAGCTCCAATAAATTGTTGGCACTTTTACACGCACCTTCGTGTTCACAGCCTGCCACGTACATACATCCCTTCCAAATTCGAACGCTCTGGATCCCAAAGTGAAGTGTTTATAAATTTCCACACACACGAGCACACACACATACGCACCAACAAACCACAGGCACACTTGATGAATTATCTAGGGATGATTGTGTTAAAAAACACTAACAAAACTGCGACATTAAAGGTTTCTGATTTCGGTATGATGGATTTTCATCGTTGCGGTGGAATTCTTCAACTGCTTTCAACACCATAAAATGACAACCGATTCACAAGCTGTTCATGCCTAATCTCGAGGTGGGAATACATGGAATACATGTGGAATACGAGTGAGGTGCGGGCATGGTGAAAACAAGTTGGACTGGTCAGGCTGAGCCCCCCTCACTTCAGTTAAGCGTCTTCACCTCTACACTGCAGCTATTTCCATACTAAATCCAGAGCGCGGCTGAGTAACTGTCGTTCGATGCGTGACTCGATCGGTGATAATGCAGATGACGGGTAGAGAACGGGACTGGTGAATAACTGATCAAACTGCATTGCTCTTGAAGGTCGAAATCATGAAATTGTTTGCTTAGTATTACTGACGTTCTAGAGCTTAATAACTTCGCTGATATAATTGTATTGCAGGTGACAATCATGCACAGTTGCATGTACTCCGCAACAAGCATTTGATGGACCCTTACATGGAGAACTTAGTAGAACTTCATGGTGTATATATAGAAACCTGTTGGAATTTGCCTCAACACGCTAAACACATGTTTGAATCTTTGACAAAAGACGTGACAATCGTGAGAGCAGAAAGAGAAAAATGCACACTCGAGCAATACAAAAAAGGTAACACTACCATTACGCTTCAAAGTTCTGGTTACACCAAAACGAAAACTTCATTATTTTATATTTTTTCAAGTTCTTCTACAGTCACGTTGACTCCAACCTTTCATTCTTTCTAACGTAGTTATAGGCTGCTAAAGAGAACATGGAACACGAGTGAAGTGATACTTCATTTCAACCGATAATTTGGCTTCAAAAAAACACAAAAAAGGCCATGTCGAATTTATACTGCCTACTAAACGCTGCTAACAATTAGTTCAAACTGTCTAGCTTAGATGGAATAATTTTGGTTGTAGTGCAGAATCTTGTAAAAGTTGCAAAAAAAACGCAAACGCTGGCGGCTTCCAAAAATTTGTAAGGTCTCAGAGAGATAGTGGAGAGGATGATACGAAATAATGTTTCAATAACCGTTTGGGTGTCTCCCACGTAAGCGCATTATTCGTCGAGCACTAGGAAAGATGAAGGTTGGAAAGGCAACCGGTCCAAATGGAGTACCGATCGAAACATGGAAGGCGCTCGGAGAGCACGGTATAAAATGGCTCACCCGATTCCTGTACACTGTCACCACTGAAAGAAGATTTCCAGATGCGTGGAGGAGCAGTACTATCGTTCACATCTCCAAGCGGAAGAGGGACGCGATGGAATGATCTAACTACCGGGGGATCAGGTTATCTGCTCACACGATGAAACTGTACGAGTGATTGGTCGACTCAAGATTGAGAGTGTAGGTCCCAATCTCAGAGGAACAGTTCGGCTTCATGCCTGAAAGTCTACAACGGATGCCATCTTCATAGCTAGGCAAGTTATGTAGAAGTATAAAAAAAAAGCGTAGACCCTGCTACCTAGCCTTCCTCTATGTGGAGAATACAATCGACCGTTTTCCGCGGGAAGTCCTATGGAGAGCGCTCCGGAAACGAAACGTGCCAGAACACCTCATCTTCTTGGTCAAGGATATGTACGATGGTTCCACGACAATAATACCCACTGCGCACGGCCAAACAAGAGTAATAGATGTCACTGCTTGGGTACACCAGGGATCAGCTCTGAGCCCGTTCCTTTTCCAGCTCACGATGGACGTCATCACAGAAGAACTCGTGGATAGACCATTAAAGGCCATTCTCTACGCTGACGACAACGCTCTGATAGCGGAGAGCAAGGAAGAACTCCAGGACAATCTCCAGAAATGGCAGGAAGTGCTGGCGGGAAATGGACTCCAGCTGGACGTGAAGAAGACCAAGCTCCTCAGCTCTAGGGAGGGCACGGAGTCAATCATCGACGCTTACGAGGAAGCCATCGGAAAGGTCCAGGACTTCCGCTACCTGGGAAGTGATCTAGCCACTGATGGTAGCGTGGACCAGGCCGTAAAATCCCGAATTAATGCGGCATGGATGAAGTAGAGGGAGTCCACCGGTAGCTTCTGCGACCGTTGGTGCTCCAGGTGCTCCAGGATCCTCAAAGGAAAGGTTTATCGGAGAGTGTTAAGGCCCCGCTCTACGGCAGCGAGTGTTGACCCGTGAGTAAATCCCATGAACGACAGTTTCACTACGCTGAAATGAGAATGCTCAAATGAGCCTGCGGCTGGACGCGGCTGGATCGGATCAGGAATGAAGACGTCAGGACGGTTATGGAAAGAGCTCCAATTCAACTGAAGGTGGAAGGTGAGGGAGCAGCGCTCACGATGGTTCCGACATGTCCTAAATAGACCTCAGAGCCACCCGATAGGGAAGGCAATGGAGTTCAATAGAAGAAGAACAAGAAGAACAAGAAGAACAAGAAGAACAAGAAGAACAAGAAGAACAAGAAGAACAAGAAGAACAAGAAGAACAAGAAGAACAAGAAGAACAAGAAGAACAAGAAGAACAAGAAGAACAAGAAGAACAAGAAGAACAAGAAGAACAAGAGAACAAGAAGAACAAGAAGAACAAGAAGAACAAGAAGAACAAGAAGAAGAACAAGAAGAACAAGAAGAACAAGAAGAACAAGAAGAACAAGAGACAGAAACAAGAAGAACAAGAAGAACAAGAAGAACAAGAAAGAGAAGAACAAGAAGAACAAGAGAACAAGAAGAACAAGAAGAACAAGAAGAACAAGGAAGAACAAGAAGAACAAGAAGAACGAAAGAAGAACAAGAAGAACAAGAAGAACAAGAAGAAACAAGAAGAACAAGAAGAACAAGAAGAACAGAGAAGAACAAGAAGAACGAGAAGAACAAGAAGAACAAGAAGAACAAGAAGAACAAGAAGAACAAGAAGAACAAGAAGAACAAGAAGAACAAGAAGAACAAGAAGAACAAGAAGAACAGAAGAACAAGAAGAACAAGAAGAACAAGAAGAAGAACAAGAAGAACAAAGAAGAACAAGAAGAACAAGAAGAACAAGAAGAACAAGAAGAACAGAAGAACAAAGAAGAACAAGAAGAACAAGAAGAACAAGAAGAAGAAGAACAAGAAGAACAAGAAGAACAAGAAGAACAAGAAGAACAAGAAGAACAAGAAGAACGAAGAAGAAACAAGAAGAACAAGAAGAACAAGAAGAACAAGAAGAACAAGAAGAACAAGAAGAACAAGAAGAAGAACAAAGAACAGAAGAACAAGAAGAACAAGAAGAACAAGAAGAACAAGAAAAGAACAAGAAGAACGAAGAAGAACAAGAAGAACAAGAAGAACAAGAAGAACAAGAAGAACAAGAAGAACAAGAAGAACAAGAAGAAGAACAAGAAGAACAAGAAGAACAAGAAGAACAAGAAGACAAGAAGAACAAGAAGAACAAGAAGAACAAGAAGAACAAGAAGAACAAGAAGAACAAGAAGAACAAGAAGAACAAGAAGAACAAGAAGAAGAACAAGAAGAACAAGAAGAACAAGAAGAACAAGAAGAAGAACAAGAAGAACAAGAAGAACAAGAAGAACAAGAAGAAGAACAAGAAGAACAAGAAGAACAAGAAGAACAAGAAGAACGAGAAGACAAGAAGAACAAGAAGAACAAGAAGAACAAGAAGAACAAGAAGAACAAGAAGAACAAGAAGAACAGAAGAAGAACAAGAAGAAAGAAGAACAAGAAGAACAAGAAGAACAAGAAAGAAGAACAAGAAGAACAAGAAGAACAAGAAGAACAAGAAGAAGAACAAGAAGAACAAGAAGAACAAGAAGAACAAGAAGAAGAACAAGAAGAACAAGAAGAACAAGAAGAACAAGAAGAACAAGAAGAACAAGAAGAAGAACAAGAAGAACAAGAAGAACAAGAAGAACAAGAAGAACAAGAAGAACAAGAAGAACAAGAAGAACAAGAAGAACAAGAAGAAGAACAAGAAGAAGAACAAGAAGAACAAGAAGAACAAGAAGAACAAGAAGAACAAGAAGAAGAACAAGAAGAACAAGAAGAACAAGAAGAACAAGAAGAAACAAGAAGAACAAGAAGAACAAGAAGAACAAGAAGAACAAGAAGAACAAGAAGAAGAAGAACGCTGTAATCTTAGACATAACGAAGTGAATCCCGATTTTGAAAACCGAAATTTTCAAACCAAAACTTTTCGGATTTCCAAAGCACAATGTTGCTGGACTAGATGTAGTTTATTGGTCGATCTCACGCTGAAGAACTAATTTTAAACGGAATTATCACACGAAACTGAAAAAAACTTTTCTGCTCTCGTTTTTTTGCATGATTCTGAGTTTCTTCGCAGCGGGTGTTGCATAGGTGAATCGATAATAATGACAATTAGTCAAACGACATTTTGTATAAATGGGGTTTGATTGGATTCTTAGTGAAACAAGAGCGAAAGCCAATAAATGGCACAAAAAGTTCTGTAAAATCCAAAATTACAACAACGTTTTAACTTCCACCAGTTGGTATACTGACGTGTATGAAAAAGGGTTCATTGCTTGTAACTGTCGAGGTTTTTTGTTCGATTTTTTTCCGATTCTACGCAGCGGTCAATACTTTGAGTTCTTCTTATATTAAAATGCCAAATAAGCGTTTCTTCAATTTTTATAATTCTACGCATGTCTAATTGGTGTTGTTCATGTTTATGATATAGTACAAAGCGTGGTTTTACCCACCCTGACACTTTGAAATTTTTAATTGGGAACAATTGATGCTTTCGGAGAGAGAAAGATCTCGTATAGCTCTTTCTGCTCAATAACTTCACCATAGATCATAAGTAAGATTGAGCTTGAGGGTGAGATTGAGAGAAGAAAATGATTCTGTGATGAAAGGATGTATTTTTATTCATTTACAGATACAGAACGCGAGCGAATAGTCGGATCTCGCCCGTCGAATCTATCGGAAATTGGAGGCCCGGAATGTGAGTGCGCTTGACTTGAAGTTTACGGCAATCTACGGTGGTATAAATGCTCTTCCAGCGATGGAACATCGATCAAGATTTGAAAATGCGTAGAAAGTTCTACTTACGTGCTTGAATTGCATCAGTTGGCCGCAGCTTGGCATCACTCGTTAAATCTTGAGCCCTGACAGCTTATGGAATTCATTTTCTTGTAGCAATAATAGCTGCGAACTTTCTCAAGAAAAATTTCCATTACCGCGAGACCTAATAAACAGTAAGCGTTGGGGAAGAAGAACAGAGCTGAAGGTGTGCAACTTTACTGAAGTTCCACCTACCAAGTCGCTGATGATCCAGTGATACGTCTGCAACTTTTTTCATTCGTTTACACGAAGGCTTTCAAATAATTTTTGTAGATTGTGCGAATTGTTTGAGGTCTATATCACCCGTAAAGGCATCAATCGTGCACCAAAGTTAGGCCTAAGGGACATAACGGGGAAGCTCTCTGTGTTCGCACATCACTCTTGATGTACTCAAGTGTTTGACTATGTACATTCCTTGACTCATAATGCTTTCTACCTAGTGCTAGCTAAAAAAATCTTCATGAAATATTGTAGCTTGTCTTTTATTCATATCACTGCATGACTTAAATGCATTTGTTTCGTTGAGCTCTAAGAATCCAACTAGCACGTTATACAAATAGGCTCTCAAGCCTCGAAGAAGCACTAACCATTACGTTATGAATTTAGTCTGCTTCGCTGGAAATGATGGCCAACTAACCGAACTCTTGAGAACACAGTCATATGCGCGTTTGATATCTATGAATAAAACACTTACTGAAGAGTACGGCAACCTCACAATATGTGAACACTTCTATGGGCATTTGAAGGTGCATGGTAATGAAACACGCGGTGAATTTGCTTTCATTCAGGTACTGTTACAGTTCTCTTATACAGTTATTGTAGGAATTGTTCAGTAGTATTCATATATCATGAGAAGTAGCATATCTCATGGAAATGCACGGCTTGTAAGGGAGTAAGCAGACTGGTTCACTGAGTTTGAACGTTCTGTCATATACATACATCATGCTCTTGATCCCTGTGGGAGGGTTGTACGGAATCTTGTCCCTACAAAATAGTCGAATTCATAATTTCTACCGTTGTTCAATGAATCCAACGTTAGAGACAGCAAAAGCTGCGTAAGGTGTGTTGTGGTTTGCAGGAACACTTATGTATTGGTTTCTCCTCAGCACGTATGTATATTCTGTTATTGCTAGATATTGACTTGAATGCAGGTACTTCTGTACCATTGCGGATTCGGAATTCTGACGTATAAGTTTTCAAAGGGTTATTAATGCTACATATGCCCCGATGATAACAAACTTGAAACACAATCCATCCAGTAACAGTTCACTACCACATACAAAATACATTCATAGGATTTTTTAAGTGTTGTTAGTACATAGGACCGTGCGATCGCCTCGCTTCAAGGTCGCTGACAAAGCTGAACCCTGAGCGCAGGATACGTCGGCGGTGACCGATATCCTCAATTTTCTTTCACCTCAGACTCTAATGCGACTCGATCGTGAGAGGCGGTATTTACGTGCAAATATGTATCTTCGCACCTTTTTCGCAACTCTACTCACTCGCCTGTGAGATGGCCTCTCTTAATTGGTTGGCCTGCTGACATCTCCGGTACTCTCAGATGAACTAATATTGATTATACGGATTGGAAATTTTATCATTGTTATCGCTATCATTTTGTTATTACACATCTTTCTCTCTTATTTATAAAGCTGTAGCTCGTTTTGTCGGTTGGCCGGTATGTCAGTATGTCGGTTCGTCGCTCTTTCCGTCCGCAAAACTTTATGAATACGATGAGGGTAGTGACAGGAAAGCTTAGTTCTATTCTTCACTTCCTTCTTATACACGAGAAAGTAATTCAGTACGTAGGTTCATGGAGTAGAGTGGGTACTGCAGAGTGAAGTGAGTAATGTGGAGTAAAGTGAGTACTTCTAAACTGTGATTTCCACCAGTACTGACATCGTGTCATGTATGTCTTTACAAAAATCTGAGGTGATAATGTAGTTGGGAACCTCCGCTTTTCTTCAACATGGTGACAACATAAGAAGCTTAGCTCATAATTGCCTCATTAACGTTCCTTAGCCGACAACTCGCAATTTTTGATCTGAGCTTAAGGAGGGGAGAGGTAACGAAGTGGGTGGATCAATTGAATATTCATGATCATCCCATCCCCACCCTGCTGTTTCTTCCCTTTTGAGGCTCAGCTTGAAACCATATTCATCCGCCTAGAAGCGTTTCTGAATATAGGTCAGGTCGGCTAACCCTCCTTTGCACTCTAGCACTCACCAGTCAGTGTTGGATAAAAGCGATATCCCCTCCTCCTCTCCTAAGTACATTTTCTAACTACTTACCACGGAGGGGTAGTCTACTTAGCGTGGGACTTTGAATGGGGACCCAGATAAATCGATAGAGTTTTGAATGCTATTCACGAAAATGGAGATCAAAACTGCTAAATGGTCCTCCAAAAAAAATTATGGGGGCTGGAAATTCGCTTGACAGTAGTGTTATTTGGATATGCGAACTCGTCGTCTCGATATCAAGTGCCGACGTGGCCTAGTGGTAGTTGTCTCGCTTCATAGGCGTACGACGCAGGTTTGCTCACCGCCATCGTCGACATCTTTGCAAATTGTTTTTTTTTCATTTCATTAAAGACACTCTAAATCTTTTCTGACATTTGTTCAGGTGAACGCCTTATTTCTGCTTTCATTTTAACTCGTCACCCCTGTCCAGGGAAAGTGGTTCTGCACGTCAATTGTACGACTCTGTTCTATTTTGAACTTCGAAAATCATGCAATAAAAAGATACTAGAGATAAGTTAGATGCCAGCAAGAAACTCAACATTGATGGAAAAACCTAAAAAATGCGTGAAGCACACATGTTGTTCGCAAAGTGCGCATCTTGCACATGATTCTGATTCTCTACATCCGGTGACAAAGCAGTCAATCGTCTCAAGACTGAACAAATACTCGGCCGGTGTGACGCAGAAACCTGGGTATTCATCAACATACCCAGCTTTGTACCAAGAGCATTTTAGAAAATTAGAAAAACATGGTGCACAAAACATTCGATATCCTTGGGATAGAACATTAAGTATATTATCCCTCTACGTCATAGTGAAGTTTTTCCATCAATTTTGAGTTTCAGGCGGACATCTAAATTATCTCTGGTATCTTTTTATTGCATGTTTCAAAAAAACAGAGTCGTACAATTGACGTGCAGAACCACTGCGGAATGAAAAAACACTGCAAAAATGTCGACCATGGCGTGGAGCGTGTGCGCCTATGAAGCGAGACCACTACCACTATGCCACGTCGGCGCTTGATACCGAGGCGACGAGTTCGTATATCCAAATAATACTACTATCATGCAAATTTCACCCCCATAACTTTTGAAGGAAAACCATTAAGCAGTTTTAATTTCCATTTTCGTAAATAGCATTCAAAACTCTATCGATTTATCTGGGTCTTCATTCAGTCATAAGTAAGTAGACTACCCCTTCTTGGTTAGTCAAAGTAAGGAATGAGGCCCGGCCCAAGCCGGGCTACCCGACTGGTTCTAAAATAATGTGCAGCAATGTAAAAATTTCAAATCATGCAGTGCTTTCGGGTGCTGAGGATAAATTGGGTTTGGAGCGAAGCACACGAGGAAACAGAAAGGGACTGTGCAAGTGGAAGGGCTGAAAGTAAATAAAATAGTGTTGGCACGGTGTTGTTGAGGGCTAGCTAAATACAGGGATCATCCGTGAGAAGAAGGAGGAACAACAGAAGCAGCTTATCCTGTGTTGAAGACGGATAACGCGATGTGGTCGAATTCGGAGTAGTACACGTGAGACAGTGTGCTCATGCGATGACAAACACACTTAAGAGGTGGTTTATAATGCATTCATGTTTAATATTTGGTTAAACATCTTCAAGTGACCTACTGCCGGTGTACAAACAAAGCGATACAAGTTGTCGAAAGAAGTGTGAAAGATCACTCTCTGGTAACCATGTAGTTTGGCTGCAGGCACCTTGGTCGATAAATTTATTTTCCTTTTCCCATGATTTTTCCTATGATTACTCAAGCTTCCAAAGCTTTCATTGCTGCATAACCTATGTGTTGCATTCTCATTCTTGAGATGTGACGAAGTTTCTTACTCATACGACATACTGCTATATCACCCCACACACCCCACAGGCGATTGAGTGGAGATGTGAGAATGCGAGGCAAGTAGATTTGTACGTAAATAGGTACACGCTCGACTGTTGTTCATTGCTGTCAAGAGACGATTACCATCGATGTCAACGGGTGGCAAGCGACGCTCCGCACTTAGCACTCATCGCTGTACTCTAAATACCACAGGGGTATTACATTTCAACTAAACAATATGAGACTCATCATTTAGAAATAGCCAGGGTAGGGAAGTCCTGCGATGTGGGGTTTCTGTTATCAGACATAAGAATGTACCAGTCGTGTTAAAATGGCCTTCCCGCCTGCACCATTTTCAGATTTGGAGCTTTCCAAACAGAAACACCCAACACAACGTGCGCGCCCCGTCCGGCTTGAACTAACCTTCTTAGGTTCAGTGTGTTTGAGTAACTCGATTTATTTGCGAATTATTCATTTGGTGCGAATTTGGTTTCGAAATTTCGCTACAAGTCTACGTTAACACTTTTTTGCTCACGCCTCGCCTCCTGTAAGAGGAGTTAAGTTTTGCCGCCCGACATAGGCGCTCCCATAGTGCCGCCTGCATTTCTTTCGAATGTGGGCACTCTCTGTCCGGTTTTTAGCACAAACCCCACCCTATGTGGGCGGGGTCTGTGCTAAAAACCGGCTATACCATCCACCATGAGTGATTCCATCCTGCCGCCTGTAATCCTACCTATTTCGAGCGCTTTAGGTCCACGGGGACAGGAGCTATGATTTTCGCATAAACCCCGCCTACTGGGCCACTGTGGGCGGAGTCGGGTACTGTGACCCACCATGAGTGTTTCAATCCTGCCGCCTGCGCACCCATCAAATTTGAGCAGTCTGGATTCACGGAAACAGGGACTATTAATCTCCACTCAAACCCCGCCCACTGGCCCCTTGCGGGCGGAGTTCGGTTCGTCACCCACCATGTGTGTTCCCATCCTGCCGCCTGTACTACTTCTACCAAATTCGACCGCTCTAGGTCCAAGTTTAATTTCTTTCACATAAGCTCCGCCCCTTGTGGGCGGAGTCCGGTCCTGCTACCCATTACAAAGGTTCCCATTCTGCCGCTTATGCTGCTACCTATGTTGAACGCTCTAGGTCTATTGGAACAGTATTCATGAGCTCCCCTCAAACCCCACCCCCTGTGGGCGCAGTCCGGTCCTGCCATCCATTATAAGCGTTCCCATCCTATGTGGGGTACTCCTACCAAATTGGACGCTCTAGATCCACGGAGATAGAAATATGAATTTATGATCAAACCCCGCCCCCTGTGGGCGGAGTCCGGTCCTACCAACCCACACCCACACACACATACACACATACGCACACACCAACACACCAACACATCAACGGACGCACTTAGCGCGTTATATATTGCAGGATAATAGTAGCAGTACACACAGCATACTGTTTCCCATGCTTTGAAAAAATCAGTTTGGCCCTAGGTACACGTAGGAGGATGTATATGAGACGTGCGAGCTCATCAAGGTAAGGAAGCTGGATAATACTATCAGCGGTTTCAAACTAAGGCGCCTTACCCTACATATTACACTTCTCATTCAATGCTTGGTTTTGGTTTTTTTCTTCAAGTATATCTGAACACTTGTAGCAGCTGAAAAAGATAACTGGGTGTCTGGACATTGTTAATGTCACGAATTCGACGTCACTAAAGACCAATAGTTCGTATTTCGAAGAACTCGACTTGACTAACTTGACGGAGATCGATTATGATGGGGCACTTTGTGGTATGTTGTTTCTATGATTTTTTTCTGTTCAATCTTCGACATTTTTGGAGCAATTTGGGACCTCTGTTACGACTGGGATGTTGTCAGAATCAGTTCGATCTCCAGCCCGTCGAGCTCAACTATGTGCATAGTTTGGAAAATGCTGTGTATACACTTTCACGTTCTACATGATTAACGTTGTATCCAATGATTGAAGCTTTGCGGAATCAGATTCCGTAGATTAGATGGACTGTTGAGTAAACCCTTTTGCCTTTTCCCTACGTCGATCGAAGGCTAAGAACTGCTAATTATCTCCGAGAATCATAGGAAAATAATAACTTATGCACTTGATCGGTGTCATGAAACTTTTGTATGTTGGAATGTGAAAACCACCGGTTCAAACGGTAGCTCGCTCTCATTTTTGTTTTCACATAATCTTTTCCTAGGAAGAAATAGTGATTGTCTAGATGCTTTTCTATAGCATATTGGATGCCTATATCTGAGATTTTTCTGACTGGTGAATCACTTTCAACGAAGTGATCCAGTGGCGAAAGATATGTGTTTTTGAGGGGCTATATTTTTGCAGTTTAGTTAACGTTGAGAGCTTTTGAAGTCTATTAGATAGCTCTAAGGCTATTAGCGAGCGAAGCATAGTTCCTTAGTCAACATACTTCAATTACTCAAACACGGACACCACTCTTACTTAGGTTAACCCTCCACTCAGAATAGTATGAGAAGGAAGGCGGTACTTCTTCCCAATTCCCATGGCAAGTGTCAGTGAATCCGCGGCGGTTGTGGCATCCCTGCACGGGAAGTTAAAAACTTTCCATTCATAGCGCGCAATCGGGTTCGGCGAGCGCGACGCCAGTTCCTTCTATTAGGTGTGTGCATTAATTTCCGCCGCCGAATTCCAAGGGCTGTTGCGCGAACCATTAGAGGATTACCTGTGAAACCTGTCATGTTCTGTAAGGTAGAGTATTGCCTACCTACTTAAGGGCAGACAGATCAGGTTTGCCCCGAAATCCTGTTGCTCTCAGACTGATTGGTCATGGGACGTGATGAACCGTTTCCCCGGGGTGCCCTTCCTCTGCTGTTTGATTACAAGAAAACTGGCATTGAAGTCCGCCGGATGCTTCAGGGACAGGACAAGCTTCATCCGAACGGACTTGCTGAGATGGTTTCTCTTCACTCGAGAGCTTGCAACGAAAGCGAAATGTTTATTGCCAAAAAGTAACGCTGTGTGTGCTTTGGTGGTGGGATCAAAAGAGTGTTGTGCACTATGAGCTGCTGAACCCGAACGAAACTGTTACTGCTGACCGCTACGAACACCACCTTGACAGTTTGTAGGATGCTCTCACCTGCAAGCGGCCGTTAATCCCAAGAAAATATCATGAGGTGCCGTTCCACCACGAACATGCCAGACCCCATGTTGCGAAAAATGTCCTTATAAAAAATTGCAGTTGTTGGATAGGATCAGCTTGTTCAGTCCGCATACTCTCCAGATCTTGCTCTATCTGATTACCACCTATTCCGGTCCATGCAAGTCAGTTTGGCAGATATACTTCCGGAATGCCGAAGAAGTGCGAAAATGGGTGGGTAACAGGATTGCCTCAAAAGATGAAGGCTTTTCCAGACCCAAAGTCAACAAGATACCAGAAAGATGGCAAGTTGTTATAGCTAACGATGGGCAATACATTGGTTAATGTACATTTAGTTTTAATTCTGTAATGAGTATGTTTTTGCACGCGAAAAACGGCGGAAGTTAATGCACACACCTAATAGAAGTACCCACAACTAACTATCGAACTACAACTACGTTAGGCGCAGCTTTGAAGTGGTTCTTAGAGAGGACTTTGAAACCTAGATTCATTTGGATCAGTTTATCATTTGCCGCATTTCCAGAATACATGCACATAAGTTGAACGTGGCGCTGATTGCTTATTACGCTTTATTTCAGGAAACTTTTTTGCTTGACGGATTATGAGGAACATGTTTTTGCAGCGTATCGACACCAACGAAAACTTGATCTTGAACGGGGTATGCTTGAATTCTCAACGTTCAGCCTGAGAAAATCCTGTTTAAAACTCAGCGAAAAAAATCCGAGCAGGCCAATAAAGTAAGAACAGTAGGAGACACAAATCTCATCTTTCTTTCTTTTGTGGTGTGCCGAGGTCGATTGACACCCAATTAGCCTCGGCAATATGAATTGTTCGCTTGTTAGAGTTGCTTTCATGGGGGTAGTTTCGTAGGCGGAGTTCTGAAATGATAATCATCCTCCATCCTGGTGTGTCCTGGTTAAATAATCAAATTCAAAGAAAAGGTATCAATAGGTTGAATGCGTAAAATTATCCGGTTTTAATCATTTTTCCGTATATGTCTTATTCTACTTGGCAGTCAAATGCAACAGTAGCTCGAAATCAGACTGTCCAGTGCAATCATGAATTGGTTAGTGTTCCACAGAATTGAATATTTTCGGCTTCCTTAGATGAACTATGGTTTTGTAACACGAGGAGAAAATTGGCTTCAAGAAAGATCTGGCATCGAAAACAGCATCATTTCTAATTCCGTAATGCACTCTCCTCGGTGGCTGGGCTCCTACTTTTTGGCTCTTTTCCAGGGAAAAATCAAACTTTATGAGAATCGGGTGTGTGTCAAGTCGTGCGTCCGAGGATGCGCGCGGCAAATTGCGCGGCGGGATTCATGGTGATAGGAACGACTTTAGCGCCTATCATTGTGGCCCAAATTTGAATCAAAGAAGATTATCCTGACCAATTAATCTTACTGATCTACTTCACTTCAACTTTAGGCCCCAATAATAGGCGTCAAAGTCGTCTAAATCGCCTCGAACTTCGCCGCACAATGTGCCGCGCGCATCCTCGGACGCACGACTTGACCGTCCCCCATGAGAATCAGCTCTTATTTCCGCAGGCTTACTTCATCCGTAAGAACGCTGAGGAAGTGGAAATCTATTCCGGCGGGAACCCGAGCAGCACTTTCGAATGGAACGATCCAGAAGGTTTGACGTTTTATGGTTTTCCTTCCCAATTCGCTCAAAAAAGCCTCTTTCAATTGAACGCTAGTTACTGCAGTTGGCCCAGACGTTTCAAATCTCCCTAACGGTTGCCTACCGCCATAGATTCTTCCTCTCCCTGCAGTATGATGAGTACCCGTAGCTCTTAGTATATCTCGGGAAATGTTGAAAAGAAAAACATCAGTGGTAATCAGAATCAACTGTAAGAGACCTCGTGTATAATTATCACCAGTCATTCGCGCGGCTAACGCCAGGCTCCCCTCCTGCTTATGATAGATTTTCAAGAATCAGCTAAGTGGTCCACTCCAAAAACCAACGATACTATTTCGAATGCGAAGTTAAACAGAGGACTAAAAGGGCATGCGAATGGTACTCAAAATGCTTATGCTTATGAGTAAAAGCCTCGACCTGTTGATGTGAAAGTAGAGACCCATTAAAGGCTCAAGTGGTAGGCAACAAAGACTTGAGGTCCAACATTCCCTTCGTTCAGAGCTTTCGTAAAGAAGTCTGACCATCTCGCTAGCGGCCGTCCTGGAGTTCGTTTGATGTCCTGAGGAATCCATTTAGAAACCGCCCTGGTCCAACGGTTATCACTATATCGCATAACGTGGCTAGCCCACCTGATCTTCGATTTTTTGACGTAATCAACGGCATACCTGATCTTCGTTCGATGACGGAACTCGGAACTGCGGATTCCCTTCTGCACTTGCGTGTATGTATAGGGAAATTCCGAGCATCGTCATTTCCAAAGCGCGTTGAGTAACGCTGACAGCATACTCATCTTGCTCTCGTAGAGTCCAAGTCCTGAGGCGTACGTCAAAGTACGAAGGACAGCAGTGTAGAAAAAGTGAGCGCGGAGCCAGATGTTCTTTGTCTTCTTCACTACTCCCTCGATATTCTTAAATGCTCCCTACGCGGCGCATTTCCTTCTGCACAGCTCCGGAGCTAGGTCGTTCATCATGTTGGCTTCCCGACCTAGATACACATAGCTAGAGTGTTTAGAGATATGTTCTTTCCATTCAGCGTGAAGGAAGCCTAAGGTACCAATCCGTTTTTCATAAACCCATAAACATCGTCTTCGTTAAGTTCAGTCTCAAGCCGATCCTTCCACAAGCACTGTCAAACTCGGCCAGCATTCGTTCCCCCTTCTCGATATTCGGTATCATAAGCACGATGTCGTCTGCAAAGCGGAGGTGATGTTGGTAAACACTTACGGTGGGTAGCGGGACCAGACTCCGTGCACAGGGGGCGATGGGTGCGCAATAAAAATTTGGGTCGCAAAATCATAACTCCTGTTCCAGGGGTGTGGTGCGATTCACGCGTCAATATAATGAGGTCATTGGACAAAATGCGCTAAAACATCATGCCTACCATCATAACGGAAGAAATAAGGACTTATAAGTATAATAAGTAAAGAAATGACCAACTATGCGCATTTACAGAAAGATTGCGTTTTCTAGGATGGAAAAATTTGAAGTTATTCTTATTTTGAACGTTTGGCAAGTAAATTGTTGACCTATGAAGTGATTTCTCAACCCCGGATGGGCTTTTTTGCCATAGTGGAGAGATTTGTTCTATTCATGGTGAAGCCATGGACTACTGCAAATTTATTTGGTCCATTTCAACAGAAAGGTACTGGAACGATGCTGCGTGCGCGAAGAGCTCTAATGGGGTCACGCGTGAATCGCGCGCCCCCCTCCCCTGTTCCAGTGGACCCAAAGCGTTCAAAATTGGTAGAATTACACTTTTCGTACTAACAGTGGAACCTCAGTAATTCAGTAAGTGATGTAGAATTTTACGGGATCGTCGGTACTCGGTAAAGAACTGATCATAACTGATAAGAGAAGATAAGGGACCTAAGAGAGGCCACCTACCGATCAAAATCTCAACGTTTCCGGTATCTACGATGTAGCTTCGAGCGTTCAGTACGTTTCATTTGATAAGA
This sequence comes from Haemonchus contortus, assembly GCA_000469685.2. NCBI lineage: Eukaryota > Metazoa > Nematoda > Chromadorea > Rhabditida > Trichostrongylidae > Haemonchus > Haemonchus contortus. The sequence goes on along the minus strand of LS997566.1, from coordinate 34,083,456 downwards.
CGGGTTGACAGAGCAGGGTGACAAAAGTGAGTGGTAAGTGCAGTGAGTACCCATTAGGGCAATACGAAAAGCAGATTAGAACTTCGCTCTTTACTTACTATCAGATTGCGACCGCTACCCAGCAAGGTTTGTGATTCAATGAACCATCCTCTTTGGTCGATATCATTTTCGACAAAACTTAACCGACCACCAATAATCTGGAATTCTCAACTAATGATATCTCCGTAAAGAAAAGGGTCCATTGATAAAGAACATCTGGTAATGGTGTTATCATCGCTCAGAACACCTTCACAGCATCATCTTTGGTTGTCTAACACTTAGATTTTTAACTTCCAATCAAAGGCGTCAAAGCTCCATCTTCCACTGAATATCATTTGCACTGCCCTGTTAGTCCTGTGGACAGGAAACTATTATTTGTTTCAAAAAAGGAGTGGAGAGTTAGGGAGATTACTACAACTTTGTCAAAGGAGGGAAGCCCGGTGTTAACCGAGCGAACCGAGTGGTACATATATAGAATAGTAGGATTGTAAAGTTGACTCGCTGTCGAGTTACAGTCATTAAGATTCGGTTGAGCATTTTTGAGGATTTTTCAAAAGAATAATTCTTCTGAGGCCCTCATCCCGCTTTTATTCTCCTTTTTTTATTTCATTATTCCCCAGAGATTATACAGCCTATTGGATGAGACACAAGGAGCAGATCGTCTTATTATATTGAGGCAGAAGGTATGAAAAACTCCATCAGGTTCCTTGACTTGCGCTAGGCTCTCTTTTTTATTGTCCTCGAAATGCTCAGCAAACCCTGACCGTTGCTATTTCAATTTCAGCGCGTGCCCTTTCGGTGATCGTTTTGTGAACATGTACGGCGATGCGTTTTTTATATATTCCACCTCAAATGCTTGCTTTCATGATTCCTGCGAGAAAGAATTCCTAAAAGTTCGATTCGATAGGGGATATGAGTATGGGGAGTTACGCGTTACTATGAAAATTCATATTCATAATTCTGCACATAACATTTAAGCTTGATTAGACTCAGAATTTTACCTGCTTCCACCGCACACTCAGTCACGCAGATCCAGGGAACGCTCTTCTTTTTCGAGTGTTAGTAAATTCCAGGAACCACAGAAAAAGCCATAGTTGTAAAAAAAGAGGAAGATTACTGTGCTCATACTCAATTGTCAACAGAATCATTCACTGCTCTTTCCGCGTTGAAATCCGCAGCTGTAGCCAGTTTGAATGAAATCTAATTTTCCATAGAGTATACACATATGTTGCCATTGTACTTCACTTCATGCGAGCAACCTTACTGTTAGCAAAACATTTTTTAATGAAGTAGATAGATCCGCTCTAACAGGTAGGCAGGCAGAAGGGGATGGAGACGAAAAAACTAGTCGGCAAGGTCTTGCGCGACTGGGTGCTGTGACGCTATCACTAGCTTCAACGGTTTTACAGCTTATCTGGTCAAGCCTGCTAGACAATACTTACTGTTCATTTCATCAATCTGTTGATGTTCGGGCTCTACAACTACTACCTCGAGAGTTTATTCAAAACTGGCTAAAATCTAAAATTTTTTCGAGAGATTCAATAAACCGTACTTCTTTTGTCATTTCAGACTTGAGAAGTACCATTATATGCTAGGTTATATCATCCAACAATGTCACGAATGTCGAATTATCGTAGAGCTTGATATTTGTACTGACGTATCTAACGCGACATATTTAGATAATATTAGAGATGGATTTCAGTGCTGACTTCCTAACTTCCGTTCAAAAATGGCTTTGTTTTGCAGATTGCTTACCAGATGATCCTGAACATTTGTTGGTGCATTGTAAAAACATAATCGGATCGGTCTCTGTGAATAGACTATCACCAGCAATGAATATGACAATTCGTGATTTTACTGGTATCAAGAAAATTCACGGGCAACTGATCATTAGCCCGGCCGACATTAATAGCACCACCATTCTTACCAATTACGAGCACCTCGAAATCGTCGCACACTACAGTGAGTATCTCGAATTTTTGCTCACTGAATTTTTTATACGGTTTAATCGGCAGTAGCCAAGAAGACTTATGTAAAGAAAAGAATTATTAGCAACAAATTCTCCGGCACTAGGCCCATTGATCAGGAAGAGCTTTATTGAGTTGACTAGAAAGTAAGGGTAAATGCTGTTGGGTGCAGATATTTGACTTAAATCAAGTGCGGTTGAGTCAAGGGATGCAGGTCGCCGTTTCAATAGAGCAATCCAAGGAAGAATAAGAGATATTACCTAAATTCCTGAGAAGCGACGTCCTTTTTTACGTCTTTCAGAATAGATTTCATTTAAAGCAAATTTTCAGCATCGTTGAGTTGTGCTCTGAGTGAAAATCGGGAACAAACGACATCGCAAAAAAATGATTGATGCAGGGCTAGAGAAATATATATGGCTGTACTTTTTCTGGAAATTAAGCAAATATGTGCATACTCCGTGATTTCAGAAGACGCGGTGATAATTGAGAATAACAAGTACCTCTATGGTATCGAGGCTCTGACACAAATGCGTGTTACACCGCCGGAAAACTTTCCGAAAGAGGCGTTGAAGGGATGGAAACCATTCGTGCTAAGGAAGAATGGAAAAATATGTGGCAATCCTCACTATGAGAAAAAGCTACAAGAAATTGTTTCTTCTAAAGTTGAGCTCTCAGATTACTGCAGTAAGTTGAAAGAATCTCTCCTTCTGGTTATACTTTGGCTATCCTTCAACAGAGCACAAGATGTTTATAGTATCATTCGTGTTATTCTAAGTAAGGTTATGAAATGGAGTAGGAGGCGTAGTCGAAGAATATCGGCCAAAGGACAGCTTACTCATTTTACATTTTCCATTGCAACAAATCAACCATAGATGTATCCTTCATTTCTTCTAAGCCCTTCACTATTGTGCTGTTCAACAAGGCTTATCGTTTCTTTTCCAATACCTCTCCCCATCAGTGTTTGAAGTTTGTCCCTGGAGTTGTGAAAGCAGACAAAAGCTTGCTACCGCAGAAGCGTCGAAAACTTGTAGAGCGTCTCACGGCTTCGAAATTTATCAGAAAAACCAATCTTGAGAAAAAAGGACGAGGCCTTCTGAGCAGCTCAATATTGAAGAATTAAGAGTGGGTTGTGAACGATCACTGGTTGGTTTATTGGAATGACCAGTTTTCTTATTCCTACTGCTCTCTACCTCCTGGTTCGCGCGAAATTATTCGATTTAGGGTAACGGAACTCCTCCCCGATCGCGGCATTCTCCCTTGCGGCATGCGGCAAATGTCACTGCAACTACCGTACTCACCCCGCCCCCCGCCAATCGATATGACGCAATATTTTTCATTGATTGCCTTTCTTTTTTATTGGTTTTGATCGTTTTTCATCTTTCTTTTTTCTTGTTTTGATGCATATTAAAATTGTTTAATTAGAATGACACCTCCTATATTAGCGGCAATCAATACCGCATTGGAATTGAAGGGAGCGGCCAGCCAATTCAAATAATCAAAGGACTCCCTATCGGGAGCCGGTCGTTTGGCGCGATGGGCGGGGTCGCGCCGCCCATTTGAGGCGGCGCGACTCCGCCCATCGCCCCGTTTAACTCGTTCAGATCGCGCAATCTTCTTCTCTCCTCTCCTCTATAGATGATGGATTGGGCTTCTATCATCTATAGAGTATAGGAAAGCGGAAGATTATGCGATCTGAACGAGTTGAACGGTGCGATGGGCGGAGTCGCGCCGCTTCAAATGGGCGGCGCGACCCCGCCCATCGCGCCAAACGACATACACCCCTCTCTATCTCACAAATTGCGCGCTGCAATCTTCCATCGCAATCCTGCGATACGCGGCGGACGCGGCGTGCGCGACGCCGTCTTCGCACGGATGTTCCCGGATCCTTCGATTTACACCTTATCTGTCCTTCAAACGGTTTGTGCCATTTTGTATAGAAAGCAAATAAATAGCTCTCGACCGGCGTATAACAATGCTCGGAATAAATTGAAAACAGCCTAAAGAGGAACGAGGTTACTCATTACTATATTGGCTACTAAATTAGGCAATTTTTCAGTATCAAAGGATGTTTTTCGTCACATTTGTGCGATGAGTAGGATGGGACTTCTGGTTGGGTCAACCTGTGCTGAACTTGAACCAGCCATTGAGTGCATGATTCTTCTAGTATCATAATGCATAGAATAACGTAAAAATGCTTCAAGTAGATGAATTAATAATTGTATCAGGGATTTATTCGAAAATATTGATTTAAGGTGAAGTTTGGGGTGTGTGCAAGTGGATATGATCGACCAAAAGATGATTGATTTCCCAGTGTTCTATCTATTAGACCTTTTCTTATAATGAAGTTTTCTATTGCTTTACTTGACGAACTCTATGAATGTGTGATGTCAGGCATCATGAGTTCATTTTTGTGTGACTTTAGATCTCTATAAGTGTTCGAAATATTTTGCACTTGATTTTGAAGAGCACAACTACATTAAAAATTAAAATATTCACAGAAAAAAGGTGCGCTGGAGGAATCGTGACCGATCTCACGAGGCTGCAGTCCTGTCAGATAGTGATGGGAGGTCTCACTATCAAAGATTATGACTGTGAGTGATGTTTCGAAACTAATAGTATTTTTTAGTGCTACTTCTTCTACGTTTCACAAGAGCTTGAAGTCCCTCTCATGAAACGTCTTCAAGCTCTCGTAAAAGTATGCTCGAGATGTTACTTTCCTTTTTATTTGCTGAATCTAATCGCACGCTGCAGACATTCAATGGGTGAATGAAGCGCGCCATGTATGTGTCAAATCCGAAAGAGCGCAACGAGCAGACGTGGAACTAAATGCGAGCAATGCTATCATTGCATTAATCGCAGAGGGAGTCTATAGGAATATGGGCGTGAACTCTGCCACTTGCTGAAAGCAGGGATGAGGTCACGTTAGTGAAGTGGGCGAAACATTCATTTGGAAAGCACAAGAATTGCTCAACGTTTGATCGTTCTTACGTCCGAGGGGTTCGTTCTTATGCTCAAGGGAAAGGAAACTAAAAGTGAATACATGCAGCACCAAAGCATGTCAATACTGACATGCTGCCTGGATCACTCGCCTATCACTACAATCGTTTTTCCAAATAATGCTTATTGGATACTACCAAGTCGCAATGGCCATTCAGGATGAGATGAATATCGCCGTGGGCCTTCCCAAAGAGTGATCTCAAATATCTCGAATCTACCCTACAAATCTGCAAAACTATTTTGGAAACAGAGTTACGGAACAATTTTTCTCTCCCGTTCCCTCCCTCCTGTGTGTTATACCACCGTGTTGCCCATATAAGCTAAATATCATGCAGCGATGGCATAATAGGTAAGTTTTAGGATTGGGAGGCGTACCTCCGGACTGGGAGGCGAATACAACTTTTAGCCCGACCGTCCTTTGAGCTCTTTCTAGGATAGGCAGTTGTGCAAAATTCTATCCATCGAGTTTAGAGAACACTAATCTGCATTACTCAATATTCCTTTGCTAGGTGGCCACTAACAAAGAGAGTAGGAAGAGAGTGACAGTAAGAGAGTGGGACATTGCTGAGCCTGTCCCCCTTTCGACTTCCTTCTGACCTGCAAGGGTCCGAGCCAAATGCAACTGCATCACAAAGCTACTTTGGCCTGTGTTGCATACTGCTTCCAGGAGCCGATTCTCCATTTCTGGACATTTTGAAAACACATTTTAGGGGTCGCCGGGCTGTCTCGCCGATTGCATGAAATAGAAATTCTGTATGATGTAAGAAAATTCACCTTCCTTCCTCCGAGGATAAATGATTTAGCCTCACGAGATTTGCGGTCTTTGTAGAGAAATCGGTTCCTCGGAATTATCGAGGTAACAAATTTCAGAAGGCGGTACATGATACAATACCCGCCCTAAACTTTCATAAAACACGAAAAAACCGCGTTTTCGCGTTTTTTCGTTTTTTCTCTGTAACTAGGTTGATTTACAGTTTTTGTATATAGTCTGCTATATGGTTGAACTCAACTCCTCGAGCTCTATAACATGGTTTATCTTAAATTTTGAAAAGTTCGATTTTAAAGTCCCCCATTCATCAAAGTTCCTGAGGGTACGTCATTAGCAGCGACGCCTGCCATAATTGTAACCAGAAGACATTCCCTTTTATTAAAAGTAGTCTGTGAAATGTTAAGTAGCCAATATTTTCCGGCATTAGGTGAAAATAAGGCCATGGCATTTCTCAGATCGTACTGATCACTTCGGTACCAGTTTTATCCGGAATGGATGAGTTTGGCCATAGGCCAAATTAAAATGACAGAGGCTTTTCAAAATGAAGAATAGCCAACATGACTTAATTTCTATTCTCAGAAAATTGTGTGACTGTTCTCCAAAAGCATTACTTACGCATAACTTGAAAATAAGTGTTTTGAGTCGAAAAGAAAAGGTTATATGATCGTTCAAAATCCTGTACGCGCCATGTTTTTAAAAAGAGCATAGGTTTTCTCGCTTTTTCAAGTGAAATTTCTGATGGCCAGGGAGGAGTATGCACTGTTTCAAAAGTATTCATACTAAACTCTTCGTGAGCGATCACTGACTGTAAAAAATCGTAACTGATCTAGACCCTCGGACTATATATAGGCTCCAAATATAGCCCTAAAGCATTATAGACAAAATTTTGATTTTTGCACTCAAAGTAGACATCCGAAAACCTACATAGTTTGAATCCATTTTCAAAAAGCTACTCAGTCATATGAAAACCGATTCACAAAGTTCACTTCGAATTTGCACCTTTATCACCGCTTTTCTGCCCTTTCTATTCTCTCGGCCACCCTACTAGCTCTCTAGCTCAGCTAGTTTCTTCCGTGTTTTTTCGAACATTCAGGGTGGGTGTTGTACTAAAGCTCGACTTGAAGCCTAGAATCCGCCTGTGGCTTGCTCTGCAATTATTTGCACTTATCCACAATGGGGCCTTACTCGTTGATTTTCAGCCTTTCAACTTATAGGCTAATCTCCAAAGCATGATAGACCGATCCTCGCTTTACACCTAATTGCTACAGCCATAGGTCGTAGTAAATGGTCAAAAATACACAAATCGGAAGCCTCACGATCTCTGGCAAGTTCTCTCAACCTTCGCGAATGGTATTCCGTCGTGAAGGCACTCACCCTGCTTTTCATGCACGGCAGTGTGTAACTTCTATTGGCACTCGAGCGATGAAAGGTTATGGTCTCTTCTACCTGCATTATAAAACCGAAGATCATGAGCGAAAATATAGAGTTGAGATCTACTTTTCCCTTTGAGGCCTCCATATTAACGAAAAGGTGCGAGGATCCCTCTCTGAAATTGCCATGTCGCTCGTCGTCGTCACTACCATCTGCTCACCAGAGAGGATCACTATGATCGTCTTCTACGCAATCATCACAGTCGTATAAGGCATAATAACAAAGTCGTTGGGGAATACATCCATGCCTTGGACGGGAAGCTCTTTATCACCTTTTGTTCTTTCTTAGATGGTGCTTGCCTTGTGTCGCTGGAGCCAAATTCCTATAATAAATTCGATGATACAACTTTCGAACAGAAGATCCCGGCAGTAATAGATAGATGGAAGAGAGCTTCGATACAATAATCAACGTGACAACTTCCTGTCCAAATCTTCAGGGAACGATCAAGACTTTGCAGGTCGTTTTTGAGCAAAACTTTCGTAATTTCTCTTTACCAGGCTTGAAGTGCGCCCTCTTTCGACAGCAACGGAGGGCAAAAAAACTCTTTCTGAATGCATTCTAGTACTCTTCAAATGTGAGGAAAATCTGTGTATGGTGAATTAGTACTCTTCAAATGTGAGGAAAATCTGTGTATGGTGAATATGAAGCGTAGAAGCATTATGCAAGCGTTTGGGACATGTTTTGTGCAAAAGCAAAACGAGCAAGGATCCCAACTTGCATGTACGTCCTTAAGATACGTCACCGGGAGACGAGCGTTAGGAACGATTCTGGGTAATCGATTCGCCGCACGCGGCTGTCGCGGACCGCTCATTCGCCGTTATTACAGCTCTAGCGTTCTTCATACAGCTCAATCCATATGCGATCATTATTTTATCATAATTCTACTATTAGTACTTTTGTTCTTGTATTTCTTACCTACTGCTGCACCTTGCTACATTCCTTCGCACGCGACGCCCCTCTCACCGCAACGCGACCATTTCGTTCCTAATGCACCACACCCTACGTCACCCTACCAACAGCTTACTCGGTTCACTTACATAGGCGACACGGTGGCATGACACAGGGGGAGAAAAATTCAAAGATTCCGTAACCTTGATCCCATAATCGTTCAGCAGATTTAGAAAGTGAATTTGAGGTCACCATTCAGAAAAACTTACGGCCGTATGCACCTCATCTTGAATGGCCACTGCCCCCTAGTATCGTTCCCTTGTAAAAACTTAGACTTGACATTAGACAACAGAAGGGAATTGGGAAGTGGCTCACAACTGGAAACAGCTGGAAGGCACTTAGCAACGGTCTAGGCTGCTCGCAGCACGGTCATATAGGAGCAATCTCAAAAAGATAAGTTTTGCATCGATTGTGACTGTGGTATAACTGTTGCAGCCGTGTTGAATTTAGAGTACGGCGCGATTACTAACGATATAATCTTTGACAAGAAACTGTGTGTTTGATTGCAGTTGAATCATCACGTCATCTTCTTCGGCATTTCGAAAAAATCGAGGATGTTGAGGGCCAATTAATAATTGTGAATAATACTGGTATCGAGAACCTCGCATTTTTCAAGTCCCTTTTCAGGATATCCGATTACACAACTAAACGTATGTTTTTGTTATTGATCTCGTCAGTTCTATAGTCCTACTCTCACATGTAATCGGAAGATGACAACATGACTTTTCTCTAGTTCTGTGCAAGCGGTTCGCCACAGTAATACCCATCTTTTCAGGCCCAATTTTTCGGGTTGCGGATAACCCTAATTTGACCTCAATAGAGCCCCTACACAAAGTTGAGCTCGAATATTCCCATTATGAGGTGCCTTTGGCTGCTCTTATCGAGACTTATTCGAAGATAAGCGACCACGAACAGAAAGAACTAGGAACACAAGGGAAAGTCGAGTTCCGCGTGAAAGAAAGGTGCGCTTTCTCACGTTTGTCGGTCTACTCTGCATATTTAGATGAGCGAGCTGCTGCTAGCTCAGTCACCTCGTTTCACATTAGATTTTGCGTAAAATGAAAGTTTAGACTGAAGAAGAATTTGGCGTCGTATTCCATGCGCTTTATGACCATCCCAAACACGAAAGTTAGCATTTATAGGACAGACAAATCAGCATAGAGGTAGGGGAGGCGGAGGGCAGGAAGCGTGAGTAGGACGTGGAAGTTGATTGAGCAGCTCTGTAAGCAAATTTCAAACTTTCCTCAAGTGTATAGAATCAGGAAACCTTTTTTCGCAAGGAAAAATAAACGTATCCAGAGAGACCTGGGCAACAAAAGGTATAAGATAGGTGATGGTGTCGAAAAGAGGGTGTAAGAGATGAAAGCAAAGAAAATGAAAACGTCAGGCCGTCAGCTAACCTTCAGAAGAGAGAAGTGCAATAAGAAAATGTGGCAGATAGAGAATTATAAAGTTGGTGGATCCTAAAAGGAAAAGAGGGAACTAGACTCGAAAAAAAGATAAGTTCAGTGATAGTGACATGTATTAGGTTGTCGGAAAAGGATTTGCGCCTTTTGCTTTTTTTTCTGAATTTATTTTTCCCTTCACAATAACTAACAATTAACAAGTATATGCACCATCATTATCGACAAGTATTGCCATTTATCAGGCAACTTGTGGTTCCTGCTTGCGTAGAATTCTTGAGGGTTCGAGGGGGAAAACTCGTCAATGTACGCCTCGAGTTGATTCACATAATCAAACTTCCTATTTTTTGGATGGTCCGACAGCGACAGGAGCAGATGATAATCCGTTGGAGTTAGGTCTGGTGAATACGGTGGGTGTACCATAACATGCCATCTCGGGCTTTGAAGCTTCTTCTGGGTCTCCTTCGAAAAGTGTGACCGAGCAATGTGGTGGAAAAAATAGACTTTCCCTAGTTTCTCTCTTAGAGCTGCAGCAATCCCGTCCACAGAGCACACTGGGCTTCAGTGCTGACAGCGGAGTTTGGTGGTAGAAAGTCCAAGTGAACGATCCTGTTGAATGGCTACAAACGCTCGGCATTGCCTTCTGAGGTAGGGATTCTGGATTGGAGGTCGGGATTCTATGCTCTACGCATCTAAGCCAGTGGCGCTTCCTCGTGTGGTTTAAGTAGGGAACACACATATCATCGCCAATGATTAAGTCTTCCAGCCATGCGAAGGTGCGTCGGAAATTCATAAGTTTAGGCATGCATCCCTCTCCATTTGGAGGTCGTGACCACCCAGATCAAAACTTATCCATATCTCCGAATCTCCATGTCTTTCCAAGGCGATGCAAATAGATAGCTGATGCGTCGTGATGGCTATGAGCTCCTGTTTCAGCTGATGGGTTCTAAACCTGGGATCTTCTTCAACCAGCTTTAGGAGATAGCCATCATTGAGCTCAGCTAGTCCCCTAGATGGTGGTTCTTCGGTCCAGTCAAAGTGGCCATTTGTGAACTTCTTGTACCAACTTCTTGATGTGCTGTTGGAGACATTGAATAGTGCTATCGCATCGCATATTCCCCCGTCGGTCAAGTTGGATTAACGTTTTTTTTCTGAACGTATAAAGAAAAGGCAGTTTGACTCGCTTTGGGAAGAGAGTGATTCTTGCAGCTATAACCGTTGCGAAATGCTACGGCAGGTTTGGTGAGAGAGCGCACTGACCTGCACTTACACATATGTATACCGCAGTGAAGGTTCTAGAGCAATCCCCAAAGATTTTACAATATGGAAACCAAAATGCGCAAATACTTTTCCGACAACCTAACACATATTGTCAGTGATCTTTGCAACACTGCTTGCGTTCAAAGCTTGGTTCCACCTGGGGAATATTTCTATTGCTTTCGGCCTGGGGGCAGTCGCTGGACTCTCTTCTGATAAGATTTGATTTCGCTCAGCTCTGAGATTATAGGCTGCATCCAACTAAGGGAAGAAGGTCGAAGAGAAAAAGGGATCGGAAAGAAAATGCCGACAATTTGGGTGTAGGTGGGTTCTCTAAAAAAGTAACTAATATAGATATTGTTTCTTTTAATCTGTTTAAAGTTTTGAAGTGTCATTCCGAAGTGCATTGCAGTGAATCGCAGTAGAAATTGTGCGATATTGAGGAAATGATGATTAGGCCGAGTTTTGAAGCATATTACATCTGCTCTATTTGAGGTTCTGAAGTAGATTAAACTCTTTGGAAACTAAGAAGCAAAAGCAGATTAAGAAACTGATGAAAACACGATTTATGGACAAAACTTCAGTCTCTGAAGGGAATCGAAACCGGACTTGTGCTTTTAGGACACATGTACGGGTTCGAGTCCGAGACTGAAGTTTTGTCCATAAATCGCCATCCTTGTGAGACTTTCGTATTGCGTACTGCGGCGGTATAACAGCAGTTAATAAAACGTCAAGTCGAAACAAACTGGTTATAACTCTGAAGAAGCCGGCGTCAAATGATTTTCCTCCATAGATTAGTAAGAGTTTCATCACTGCAGTCTTTTCAATTAAGACTGTGCTGATAGAACCCGGTTCAGTTTATTCGTTGTGGGATATACACCCGTCGCGGGCTTTATGCTGCTATGCTTTGGAAGTAAAGTTACTTTGTAGCTTTGTTTCAAATCAGTAGCATCTCTATAAGTTCAAGAGCAACACGTGCTGGTCAACGAGGGCGGTACTTTCTAAGAAGCTTTGGTTATTGTAGGAATAGCACTCTCCGTTGGTGGGTGCCTGATAATCATAATATTTGGATATGGCTATTCATTCTTTGCCTATCTTCGGGAACAACGTGAGCTTAAAAGACAGCAGGTATTCGATGAATTCTTCCACTCCATCAAGATTATTGGAAGCTCAAGTGTTGTTCAGCAGCCAGGAGGAGGTCAAGCAGCCTCGGTAGAGCGAGCACCGTGATCTTGGCACCAGAACGTCAGTCCTCCAAACCGGATTCGTGAAGCCATGTTATTAAACTTTTACAGAACACAACCTATGAACATTTATTTTTATAAGTAGATGTAGCCCAAGATTGTGCTGTTGTTCGTTGTTTATTGTTGTTCGTTCTGATCTTATGATAAATTTTATAATATGATCTATTGAGAATATTATGTGAGTACGAAATCGTGTGAACATCACACAAGATTCCTGAAAAGAACTTATTCGACCTCAAGCACACTTCCCATGTGAGCTTACTTATTCTCTTTCAAGGTCTTACATATTGAAAGAATGGCGATCTCGATGAAAGTAGGGAAATGCAGCCGACTGCGGGCAGGGTTCCCTTATTGTCGGATAAGGTTTATCTTTTGATCCCTGTTCCAGCATCCTTTTGATGATGACTAAGTCGGAAGTAGCTACCGTTTGATGACCACTCGATCGGTGCTGAAAAAAATGCTGAACTCTTCTTGTTCCCTCCCCCTTCTTGACTGCTCGATAAAGTCCCTTCACCTTCTCTTTGAAGCTCCTCGTGCTTCGGATTCTATCGCTTCCCTGGAAGAATCACTTCTTTGCAGCACGAGTCCAATCTATTCCAGTGTTCCCCCATCTTCAGTTAGACATAGATTGTCTGAATATTTTTAAGTCTTTGACGCTTCATACAGCCGCGTCCAACCACACGCCCATCTTCATATCCTCATTTTGCAAAGCCTCTGATCTCTTAAGCAGAGTCCACTTCATGCCATACACTCTGCCATTTTTGCAGACATCCTCAGTTCTTCTTCGATTTCTATTTCAAGAGAATTGTCATCAGAGTCTGTTGACACGTAGGGTTAATATGATTAGGCACCTGCTAAGGACTGACCCAAGTGTCGCTGTTTTGGAGCTATTGCACATGTCTCTGACCAATGAGATCTGGTTGCAGAGTTCACGATAAACGTGGTTTCTGTCGAACCTACCTCTGATGGATTTGCGGCGTCTTACCGCCGTGAAACTGTCAGTTCGGTAAGCTACTTGCGTAGGACGTTATAAGAGTTCAGAGATTGTATCGGTTGAATGCCTTAACCAAGGCGGACTATTTTCAACGGCGTTGTAGAGGTTGCACCATCTCAAGGAACTCTCAGGTTGGAAAGTCGAAAAGCTAGAAAGGACCGATGACGAGGGTGGAAAAGTGTTCTAGACATTTTTGGGTTGTGTAGGCGTTATCAGTGTAGGCATTATCAGTGCAGGCATTATCAAAACAATTGCGATAAGTGGAATCTCGTCCAAATACCCCTTCCATTCACTCTATTCATGCTAGTCCAATACATCTTCTTTTTTCACTAGTTTAAGTAAGCCTTCTTTCTCACGGAGTAGGCGAATTTTTTTGCTTTATTCGACACCAATGCACTACTCCCCACCCTCTACTTAAGAATTGTCGCGAACAACGCCTTTGACAGTTGCGCAAAATGTCGGCTACACAATTATTTGTCCTCTCTCATCAGAGATCTGTCACAGTGTGTAGTACCTTAGGAACCATTTATATCAGAGCTACGTCCTCGAGTGTACTGGAAGGTTCCGCTGCTAGATGAAATGAAACTTGTTGGCAGGACATAGGTTTATCTCTTTCTCTACTTCTCCATCGACTGCATAGCTATGATGATGGTATTTATTGTGACCCTTCAAGGTCTGAAACTGAATTACTCTCATAATAGAGGCGAGCTTCCTGAATTTCGAGAAGATTAGTCACTCATATAGTTTCATTATATGCGCAGTGAACCTTATTCAACAAGAAAAACATCAATCGGCCCTTCCGTTTGGGGAAGGAAACGATAGAACTGCTTCTCCTCGCATGTGAGGTTCTCCCTTCAGTAATCACTCTGTTTTGGAACAGGGTGAGACAAACGAACTTGTGCTCCCCGAACCTTTTGTGCCTCAGCCGATGTCCAATAAAGACCCATTCGTTCTACAGATTTCACCGTCTTATCGCTCGGAGATCATTGGAGCCTTTCGTGCAGAAGTCAGGAAACTGTGACTCAAGGAAATCATTAACTGCCGTTTCCACGGCATGTTATGTTACGAACGTTTTCCCTCAAAGGGATGCCCAAGAAAGTAGTCAACGACTGATGAACAGTCTAGTACCAAGCGGGGTCGACGAATTTTGAATACAAGTTTTGCAGCAACTTTAGCGACTCTTGCATTTTTGTACGAAGTTTTCTGAATCTCGCCTCATCTGCCAGCGTTTGTACTGATATGTATTCTGTCTTTTGCTTCACATACTGCTCGACTTCATCGTTTAAGTAACGTGCTGCTCTATGCCTTTTAAGTTCGCATAGGGTCTCTCCCAGGGTTAACTTCGCCCATCGCAGGATTATATACGCGTTACTCTGACATTACTGTATCCATTCCCGAGGACATGGATCGCTAGCATTCAGAATCCATTTTTCGTTTCTGAGAGGGTCTCTCCCTCAGCTCGCTCTATCACGAAAAGTTCCGCTCTTTTCAATTTCATTTCTCTGACAGGCTAATGATTAGAAGAGATTTGTGTTGCGCAATCTTCGCATGGTAGAGCTTCAATATCTTCTTGACAAGCCTCAACTACGATCATCTGTCAAGCGCGCGGTTCGCTGTGGATCACCTCTCTCGCAACAGATGGCCTCCGTTCATTGCCGAAGCGACTATTCAGATCACCACTTTGATTATTCTTTTCGGCATTAGAGCGGCCAGTTTAGACCAGCAATTTCTATGAACTTCTTAACAAACAATTAGACCATGAATGTCCAATTCAATATCACTTCTTGGATTGAGGGTATTCACCCCTCCTTAGCCCTCGCATTCTGTTCACAAAACTCGGGCGGAACTCCTCTGTGCCACTTTCGGGTGACGTTCTTGCCTTGTCAATGAGAACTTTCGAGACAGTGGGCAGATTTGTTGTGACGGAGGATTCTTTGTCAGCGAACACGTCAACCTGGTTTGACCCTTGCACAGACCATACTTTTGGAAATTTTGCGGGGCGTGGTTTCGCCCCGGCAGGGATCGAACCCATGACTTACCTGAGCAGAGACATGTGCCAACTCTCTTTAGCCATACACATGTGTATATGAATTAATGCTAGAATCTGAGCTCAAAATTTATCTCTCGTGTTCTAGTATCCCATCAGATCGTGGGAACTCAGGTGAAGCAGAAGCTCAACGTCCCCGTGAAAACACAGTAGAGTGGAGCACTCTGCGGATCCTCTAAACTAGCCAATGCTGAACAGTAATATGCGATGGATTACCGAAATAGATGATTATTGTATGCCAACAATTATTTTACAGAGCATTGAGCAGAACAATTCAAAAAGCCAGCAGCTTGATTAATATAGCGACCTGATTATATTGATGAAGCACCTGATCTCGACAATTTTTGAATGATGTCGTCAGCTGTGTCGATTACATCGCTCCAATATATCACCCCAACAACAGAGAAACTTTTCTCTCTTTCAGAAAACGCTTCGTCTGCTACTGCTGCTTTTGGTTTCTTCCATCATTTAATTCCACAATTTGAAAATTGGTTCAGATCAAGCATGAGACATCTATGTACATAGACCACACTAATCTCCAAGTAGTATTCCGAGATGTTTGTGAGCTCATGCTAAGCCCTCGAATTACTTGTGGTCTGGTGCTCATTCTCAAAAATTCTGTGTCAAACATGCTCGATGGTCAGATCTCTACACCTCTGATTGTGAGGGGTGCGCGCACGCGTTCGACTTACATTAAAATGAGGCTAGATGAAAAGTGAGAAGAGTGAGCAGAGCCTCATGCTTGCTGGATATGCATGAAGGTAGCGAAGATCTATCCATTATTGGGAGGATGTGTTCAAACGAGAGAGTTCTTTGAAAAAAAAGGAGAAAGAAAAAGAAGATTTTTTTCAGGAACGTTCTAGATTGCGGAGAGAAATGATTAGACGTCCAAGAAGAAATGTGTCAAATTTTTGAAGTGAGCGGGATTTACATTTAGGTGAGCGAGCTGAGATCAAAAATTCAAAACGCCGTTCAAAGAGCTTCAAAATATGAGAGAAAGTAGTTAGAGGTTATGCAGAGAATGTGGCCAAATCCCTGTACTAAACGTATAAGATCAAAAATCCATACCCATGGTCAGAAGGGCTCTAGAGGTCTAGAAAAATCCTCATAGGCAGCGAAGAGAAAGGTGACCAGATTTTCACGGTGGGTTGTGCAATGGTGGGAAAAACTATGATCAGACGCCCATAACTCTGCTCCAAAACGTCCTAGAGTTTGGAAAAAAGTGCTTAGATGCTCCTAAATAAAAGTTGCTCAAGCTCTCAAAGTTGACGGAGATCGCACTGAGTCGGGCGGAGCCGGGACTGAAATTAGTAACTCTGTACGATGACTTCCTTGATCTTCTAAATCGCTTTATATTTGAAACCAGTCGGATTGCCCAGCTAACGCCGGGCTCTCCTCCTTCCTATGTAATGCCCGGCTACGCCGGGAATCCTCCTTTTTGTGTCGAAGTCGGAAAGCTCCTTTACATTCGCGCCCACCACTTCAGTACAATTGCTCTAACGTGAATGATCACAACATTTACTTTTGAAATGGATTCATGTGACACTACTTCTCGAACTTCGTCAGAGCGGTTATAAAACAATTTCGGAAAACACTGTCTCTTCTTGAGTTCGTCCTTCTAGGATGTGCGTGCTTGGTTAAAGAATGATAGAGAAAGAAGATAAACATGCATATCAAAGGCTTTCAACACTAATCAGAATCTTATTGGTACCATTAAAAACTAATTTACTCGCATGCCAATTTCTTCAGAAATGATTAGAAAGTCATTCTAGAGAGCACTGTCCGATCTGAAAAGAGCGAAGCTTGCTTTCTCGGATAGTGCTTGGTCAGAGAATGATACAGAAATTCGGGTTAAGAAGCATACTTATGTGAGGCCTCCGGTCTAATCAGCACCTTACTGGTTTTATGGTTACGCTATTTTACCTGGATAGAGTCTTCTACAGAATGAATAGAAAGCGATGCTAGAGAGCGCCGTCCGATCTGAAAAGTGCGAAGCCTACTTTCTCTAATAGTGCTTGGTGATGTCATCACAGACTCTTGTGTATGTCCACCCCCTGGAGGCGGAGCTTCTCTGATCTCACATGTGCTCTTTTAGTTTTGCCCTATGCCCAACCCATCCCAAACTTGACCCGACTTTTTTGAAGAAGTTTCGCCCATGACATCATCCAATCCTGTGCATGTCCCACCCCTGAAGTAGGAGCTTCGCTGAGTTCAAATGTGTTATTTTGGTCTTGCCCTCTCCCCAACCCATCCCAAACTTGACCCGACTTATGCAGGTGCTCCCTAATGTAATATCGAATTTCTGTACAATTGAACGAACAAACAAACAGTTGGACGCAAGCGCTTCCCACATGATATGAGCTGTCGTACAGATTTCGCTCAAGCAAATTCGGAAAACTTCATCTAGCTACTGAAGTATCATGAAGTGGATAGTTTTTTGGAGTGCGTAAGCGAAATTCACATTAAAAATTAGAAATTTCGGTAAGATTGGATTTCTAGCGATTTCTATGGATTTCCGATTATGGTTCTACGGAAAATTAAGCGTCTATTTGGAAAACAAATTAAATGCGAAGGTACTTTCGGTAAAAATTCTTCGTGAGCAAAGAGGGTTTTTTTGCACACGAAGCCTAACCTCTCTCCTCCCTAGTTGGCTGCGAACCGATAGTCGAGTCGTCCATAGTATAAGTAAGTATTCAGCACGACAGTAAATGGTCAGGAGAACGTTTGATGTATAAGAATTAGGTGATATTCCCCAATTTGAACCGCTTCATGGGTATTGATCTCTTGACATTAATAGGTGTTCGTGGAATTGTTTTCATTCTGAGCTTCTCTAGATCCTAAGGGTTTGATTGTCCTGCGTCGTGGGAGGCTTGTTCTGATTTTTAGTCTGTGGCGTCATATGAAGAGCATCGGTTGAGTTCCCATTTCATAGCTGTTTTCTCACTAAGCTCATTTGATCTCCACGCTCTTGATCGTGCCTACGTGACTTTTGCGAGGACACACAAACGGACATACAAACGGACACACAAAGTTAGCGTTTTATATATATAGAGGATAATTGTCGTTATCCACCACCTATGCATTCGTCATTATTAATCTCTATATATGAGGAATTCACTGTATATCGGTCCCGAAATTCAGTATTACCTGAAAAAGTCGAGTCATCTCTGATGATTGAAACTTTGGACAAGATCGAGAGAGACGTATGAGCTCAAGAAGTCGCGCTCATAGGGGGGTAACATTCAGCTGAAAAGGATGGACAATGAGGAAAACTCCACGAAAAGACCAGGCACAGAGGAAAATTGGTTAGTGTCAGAAAAAGGTCGACAAAGCAGAACGGGATCCATCCGCGGTGATCCAAACCATCCCAACTTTATGCATTGATTCGCAACCCGATGGGAGGAGTTCAGACCGAATAATTCATCTCGGTTGGTTGCGTTCTTCGTTGTGAAGCGCGCTTTTGGGCTCGACTTTTGGGATACATCGGGCAAAGCTAAAAATCAAATCAACAGCTTTTGAACCAATTGTTGTAATTAACACATGTATTCCCATCTTCTACGGCAAACTACGCGTGGAATGTCAGTAGATGTGGATTTGTTTTGATGTGCCACGCGGGTTTTCTTTATAAAATTTATTGAGATGAGCGAATACGTTGTTCGAGGCTGTTGCACAGCTATTAATTGAAAGGCAGTGTAATGAAAGCTTATTGCACGAAGATGATGTGGACGAATCCGCCATGGCTTTCTTGGCGTTCCTTTTACATGGTGGTTACCTTTTTGGTGGCATCAGGAATGAAAACATATCGAAGCGGTATACTTGAGTAGCGCAGCTATACTCCCGCCGCTCTAATAAGGTCTACTGGGAAAGAGCTTCTGTTCATCTTTTGATTCTAGCAGCAATTTCTGGCTTTGAGTCTGGAATAGGACAAAGCGCTCGATGATGGAATTTCTGTGGAACCAAACTTCTCAGAATTGGAGCCCTTTTTCGTATAACTTCGCAGTACCAGCAATTATCCGATCTGTTTGAACATCTTCTCCGGCTACAATCTTCTATACAATGACGATTGGCTGCTTTTGTAGTCCGCCGGCCGGCCGAGATAGTGCGAATTTTCCGCTTCGGCAAGTAGTAGGAGCTGTGTTCGAGTTTCTCCAGTTCGTCTTCCATCCTCCGTCTGTCTTCCTCTTGTTCTCTTCTTTTTTAGAATGGCTCGTTAGGTGCCGGTGTCGATTCGTCCTCCATCGGTTCCTGTCCACATCCTCCAATCTCGTTGTTAGCATTTTTCTTTCTTTAGTTACTGTTCGTCATTGATTGATAATGGGTTCTGTTCTATTGTCTGTTCGTTTCTTTCTCCACTTTCCTCGATAAGCCATGCTAGGACTTGTCATTAGATTGAGGCTCTGTTCGCTTGGAATTGTTTTTTCTTCAGTGTTCCCTGGTATATCCGGACTCATTTCTGCTGCTTCGTTTTCATATGCCGTATCAGAGTATCGACCCTGTGGAGCTATCTCTGTGACCTTCTTTTCCATGCTTTTAAGCATCTTTTTTCTCTCTGAAAAAAACCTTCTCTTTGTTGAGTATTTTATCTCCACACGTGTCATTTCGAACTCCATTTCTTCGATGTTGCTATCCAACATCTTCGAGGCTTTTTTTCAACCTTGTTTTGAACGTTTTCGTCCTTGAGTTCGGGCATCTACGATTACGACTGTTTTTCTTGAACGAGAATGGCTATTGAATAGAGAAGAGCCAGCTGCTCGCCAGCATCAAGAAGCTCTTCTATTGCACAACTCGCGCTTCTAAGCAACCTGCCCAACAGCGGAACTTGTTCTCCTGCTCCGGCTCTGAGCAAGTGTTTTGCAGGAGATGGTGGGTCCAATTGTTACCGACTGCGTATGCCACTCTAACGTATCTTTGAGTGTTTCCTACTGCTTTTTTTTTAACTCGGGCATGACCTCCGACGAAACTGCCTCGTGAAGTTTGGACAGTTTTCGAGCTCGTCTTTGGAGCTGCTCGTCATGGTGTAATCCGCTTATTCCTACGAAAATTGATTCAAAGGCCCAAATAAACTTTGAATATGTATTACTCTAATCTTTTCCGAGATTGGCTACACTACATATGATGATGTCAATCTATCGCGAAATTCAATGTTGCTTACTATGGATAGATTTAACTTGAAGGAACATACAGTGCGTTTCATAATTATAAGGTCACCCTCAAATTTTGCACTTCCGGAAAAAGCAATCATTAAGGATTTTTTCTAGCATCATGAACGAATTCCCCAGCACAAATAACCTGAATTTCCGTTTTTTAGCCGCAGCTGCATTTTTCTGAACTTTTTCAGAACAGTTTATCGGTTTTTGCACCGTTTCATAATTATAGGTCACCCTGAGAAAGTGAACAATTATTCATGGAAGAGAGGAAATTTCGTGTTAGAAGATACTTATGAAGGTAAGCATGTGTAGCAAATACATTTCTAAACCTGGCTGTCAACATGACTCGTGGTCATCTGCTTTCCTCTGAGGGGAGTCGGTATTTGTGTCCAATTGTAATTACTTCGCACCTTCCTCGCCCATCCACCACTCGCCTGTGGGCGATCTCCCTTAATTGGTTGGCTGGTGACCTTTCAGGCAGTCTCAGTGTACTGATATTGATTTCATGGATTGGAGTCTTTATGATTGTGTTATTATTAATAATAGTATAATATTTATTGTTGATATTAATATACTAATATTAATATACTATTACACATTCTGAAATAGTTTTTGCCTACGTACTTTTGGTAGAACCTTAGAGAACGTGTTGTGCCTGGAATCCGGTATATTGGTACGTCATGCTTCCCACTCTTGCTTACCTGCCTTTCCTGCCTTACCTGCCAACATATGTTGGCACTTGGTGTACCCCGGATTTGAAGTAGCCCTAGGGTCTTGGAAAACGTAAGGTTTTGGTTCACAGAGCTCACAATGCTTGCGGGTGCTGAATGTAAATAAAAGGAATTCGGAGCTACAGCACTAGAGGGAACAGAATGAGGAGGTGCAAGGGGTGGAAGGGGTGCAGATACATGAAATAGAGGTGGTACAGTGTATTGTGGTGGGCTAGCTAAATATAGGAATTCGTAGAAATAAGAAGGAGCAACAGGAGCAGCTAGTCATGAGTTTAAGCCACAGAAGAAGCTGCGGTCGAATTCGGAGTAGTATAAGTCAGACATCGTGCTCATGCGATGACAAACACAGTGCAGAGGTGATTTATGATGTTTTCATCCACATGTTTGAATACCTTCGAGTGACCTACTGGCGGTGTCCAAGAAAAGTGATACAAGGTGTTAAAAAAGTGAGAAAGGTCATTCTGTTAACTAGTTTGCTTTAGGCGTCTTGTGAGAATGACTGCTGAACGCCTACACATTTTTCCCCCTTTCTTATAGCATTTCCAATGGTTATTTTATTCTCCACACCTTCTTTTGTTTTATTATTTATGCGTTTCATATTTTTTTTTGTTTTGCTTTATTTTATTTCTCATGTTTTGAATGTAAAGAAGTTTCTCAGTCACACAATCGATATTGTTAGACGTGAGGCTAGCTGACTGACAGAGAGGTCACCAGCCAACCAATTAAGGGAGGTCACCCCCCAGGCGAGTCAGTGGATGGGCGAGGAAGGTGTGAAGTAATTGCAATTGGACACAAATTGGCTCACCCTCCTCTGAGGAGATGGCCCATCATGAAGGTGAGCTCAGTACTCGAACAATCTCCAGGCAAAAAGGGAGATCCCCTTGGTCCATTCAAAGATTTCTGGAGAGCCCTGATGTCGTTAGATATAACACCGACTGTGAACACCCATGAAAGATTACTGCACCTGACGAGTGGAAGATTCTGAGGACTATTTCCAACAGTACGTCCTCCTTGAACCAGATCCGATCGGAATTAAACCTCTCTGTGTCGAAAACTACAGTCTGGAGAGCAGTGAAAAGATGTGTGAACATCACCAGGCAAGCAATGGAGAAGATGCCACGAATCGCCGATCGCCACGGAGAGGCTCGGCTCGGATTTGCAAAGATGAACCTAGGGATAGATTGAGCGAAGGTACATCTGCATCAAAATCTCACCATAGGGCTAAATAATTCCTATTCTGGTCGTCTTTTCATATGAAAGGAAATTCAATCTAGATGGTCCTGACGGAAACAAGCGATACTGGCGCGACATGAGGAAGGAACAAGTCTACTTCAGCCGTCATAATTTCGGTGGAGGAAGTCTGTGGTGTGCGGTGCATTCTGCAATGATGTCGTGTTGGATCTACCTGTTGTGAGCTGCAGTATGGATTCCAAGGATTACTAGAACGTCTTGGAATATCATCCAGTACCCCTTCTATGCCATCGCCGTCACCTCAACTATGTCTTTCAACAAGACAACGACAACGACAACATCGAATCATGGAGAGCAGTCGATGAGGAACTCTTCAAAACTTAGTTTCTACTATGCCACGCAGACTCTTTAATGATGCTTTTAAACAAATAGAAGCGATAGATTATTAAGTGTTGTACATATACCATCAACGTCAATGAAACGGTGCAAAAGCCGACACTATCTTTAAAAAATTTCATAAAAAATTAGAGAAGAAGGATATTGCGACCAAAATTTGAGTACGCAGGTACATTATGATGAGGAGTTTTCCAGTGTTTTCCAAGAAATTCCGTTCCGGCTGCTTTCTCGAGCATCGCAAGAATCGAGGCTGACCTTTTAATTATGAAACGCACTGTAGAAGGCTTGAAATTCGATAGAAAGTTTTGGCTGAGAATCTCACTTTTCGCATCATCAGTTTCATTATGTAGGAGATGATACGAAAGCCGCACGTGGATGAAATGAAGTAAGTGGCCAAAACCAGCCCCAGAATGATTATTACTGCTGATATGAGGATTTTGTACCACTGGAAGTATACTGTTGCTGTATGAGTGAAGTCAGGCCGCGGAAATTCCGATAATGGATTTGATCCGCAGAAAATTTCTGCTTGCATGTTGTCTCTAGAAGAAATGCAGACTGCTGTGGCTATACCTCTTTTTGCGCAGTCACAGCAGCCTTTTACTTCACTTGCAGTTACTTGACATACTGCCTCGTCAACCAGGATTTCTGTTCTAAGTTGGTCCTGGGAGCTTACGATGACTTCCAATAGTACTACACTTGAAACGGTTGCTTGGATTGGACCTTCGAGGTTAAGGATCTACGACAGGTTATTGAACGGAATTACAGCTGGCAACTGGCTTTTGACGTTCTCAAACACTTTTTGACTGAGATTTCTTTACACTTACAGTTCACCTTTGCTAATGCCGGATTGCAAGCACACTCATCCAATATTGGACAGCGCAGATTTTTCGCATCGTCGTATCTCAGGCACTGCAATGCTGGAATCGCGTTCTCTTTCCATCGTGCTGTTCTTTTCTTATTTGTTATAAATTTGGTGTTCAACAATGGTATGGGAGGTGTACTGACTGAGGTTAAGATTATTGTGAACATTTTCCACCGCATAGGTACATTCGGAAGAAGCATTATTGTATGGGTCTGCGATATTTTCCTAGCCGCATCAAAATAGGAAATCTCCGCTTTGGCTGACTGGGTCCACCTATTGCAATCGAGAATTTTGAAAATTTCGTCGCAGGTTGGTTTTGCGGAGATTCTATAGAGCAGGCGTCCTGAGCTTGACCACCAGCAATCACTACCCAGTCCTCCGCAGATTTCTACGCAAGCAGTATTGCTTGGAAAATCATTTCCCTCAGCTAGTTTCTTGATTATTGATGACGCGTTAACCGATTCACATTTATCGTCTTGACATGAACCAACACAAGCGCAACGCTTGCTGCTTGTTGCATGTAGAACTGTGGTATCTCTTTTAAATAGATCTGTCTCGGGTTCGCACATAAGGAGCAGCGATTCCCACTACAGACGAATTTCATAAAGGGTTGTTTCATTCTGAGAAAGACGCAAGCAGGGTTCTCTCTTAGAGGAGTTGATCTTGTACACCTCAGAAACCTGTACTTGACATAAGTCCCCATTGTTATTTGCGCAAAAATGGCGTATTGAGTAGATAAATTGATTCGCTGACAGGGGTGTGAGTATTGCATTAGACCGACGAGAGCAATTTTTTCTGTCAGACGACGTCTTCCTCCTGATGTTCCTCTTATCTGTGGGTTTGTTCGACATCTACGGAGTACCCATGCCATTATTCACCGTTTTAGCCTCACAATGATTTTTATGGGTCTCCACACCACCAACGGCACACACAGGAATACATAACATCCTATTAATATAAAATAAATCGATAAAGCCACCGCAAATATAGCAAATTCAGACCAGCACTCGGGGTTAAATATGTTAGCGATACAAAATGTGCAAGTTATTGCTTTACAGAATGGAACGGGAGGGCATAGAGTCTCAATGATATTGACCGACTCGTTCTCTGCAAATTTCCACTGTATGTTGTGGTGGTATGAAATTACATCAGGGGCAAAGTGATGTTTTGTTCAGCCTTGGGGTTTTTCACTTGTACGCAGTGGTGTTCAGCACGAATTTCATATGGGAGTCTCCCTGGGATGTTAACCGTACTCCCCCTGGATTACATTGTATGGATCGAGAGGAAACGTTAGTGGTTGTAGAGGCTGCAGATCGATTCACCAAGGTTATTGCTAGAGATATGTATTATTGCTGGAGCATTGTAGAAAGGGTGAACATTCTGGTATTCGAATCCGATGAAGCCTTTGGATCAATCCTGTCTTCGTCATAGTTAATAATATTCCGCTTTCGTAAGTTATAACGGGAATGACGCGTTTCGATATTTACTTCTTTCCGCGGGAGAAGGTTACTGTTTAACTCTGTAGATGGGATGTTCGTTTCATTATTGTTTTCTAAGAAATGGAGTCCTTCATCTTCTTTGATGTTCACTTTAACATCATCTTCGAGCTCTAAAGGAACGAGTAAATTTATTGGCCGCCGTATAAGCCTCTGAGATGGTAGTCGTACTATGGCTTCTCGGATAGTGCCTTTCTCATTGGCCATAACCTCATGAATAATGCCCATCTTCCAGTAATGGCGTGGTTGTATTGGATCACACAGTAGAACGAATGATCCTTCTGACAGGAGCTGCGCACTCGCTTGAAGTGCTTGTTTCCTCGGCTAGAGCGTTGCTTCTTTTTCTGCACGTCTATGCTGCTAAGAGACAAGATAGCTGCAAGTCCTTTTGAGCGAAGTTTAGTGGACGCAAGATAGCCGTGTTGATATCGTTTGACAGGTATGTTATAGGTCTTGTATTAAGCAAAGCTTCGATTTCGATTGTGGTAGCCGACAGTTCCTCGGATGAAAGCAACGATCTTCCGAGAGTTTTGTGCAGGGAGTGTTTCAGTGACACAAATCACGAAAAAACGGTTTCGGAGATTTGCACATGGTTTGAATTCGAAGCCCCTCAGATACCACTTGTGCAGGAATGTGGTCGGAAAGCGGTCTGGATAGGGCTCAATAAGGGCAGTAACAGTGGGGAACGGGAGGCCTCCGCCCCTCGCTAGGTTGACTACGAGTTCTAATTGTCCTTCACCACTTTCGCATTGGAGCAACATTAGTGAAAAATCGATAGGCTGGTTGGCAGATTGCCCACAGACGGTCAGCTGGTCGACCGCCTCGTACTGGGACTACAATTAAGCTGTTTTTCTAGTATTCGACTATATTTTACGCTATTCTGATCTAATTAATTTTTCTCAACCCTCGTCAAAAGGTCGAAATTGATACTGCACAATAAATCAGATTAACACGGTAGGAGAATCAGTTTTAATGAATAAGCCAAAATCGGTTATTTGGTGTGTTGTGTGCAATGGCAGACACTGCGTCACGTTTGTCTGACTCGCCCGAAAAATCCCTTATCGCCGTGTTTCCGCCATGTAGCTGACATCGAACTGATCTGACTCCCCTTTTCCCTTGTTTTTTGTGGCTCTCTATTTTTTTATATTCACCTTTTTCGCGTTTCCTCTTTTACCATTGCACTATTGTAGGCCGTATTTAACATATTTTTGTCAAATTTCGCCAAAAACTATATACCCCAAAATTATCGTGAACTGTGCCTCTAAGTAGCCTTTTATAAAATCCTCCTTGCGAGGGAGCGACCGGCGTGATACGTCGCCAGGTAATCTCCCTATCACTCGATTCTCGTAAGACTGTTGGGTCGTGTCTTGCCGCCTGAATGCTCTCCTTGAGTATTGTCTCACCTAGCTCGAATGTTGGAGCGTTGTCGCGGGTTACTGAACATGAAACTCCTCTTCTCGTGAAGAAACGACGTAACATGTGAAGAAAGTTTATTCCAGTCAAGTCCAAAACTATGTCCAAGTGCATGAGTCGAGTGGTCATGCAGGTAACGGTTGCACCGTAGCCTTTTCTCTGGCCTCCAGATTGAATTTCTGATAACGGAAGCGTTTCCGAATAACCGATATCACTTGAGATCTAAGCTGTGGAATCCAGAACGTTTGCCTAACAAGTGCTATTGTGTGGTTTATACCCGAATGACCACGTCGATGAGCGTCGCTAATGATTATCCCTGCTAGAAAGGTTTTCTGCAGAAGAAAGACGGGAAATTTGGTGTCGTCGTCAAGTTGAGAGCGCCCTAATCGTCCATAACAACGAAGCACGCTGTGTTAATCACGGCGGATATTGAGGTTATGTAGGGACTTGTTGATATGTTCAGTAACTCTTGTTTCTTGGTGATGTCGCACGATCACCATGCCTGCTGCCGTGACCTCTTCTGCAGTTATTTCTCTCGAGTCTCTGGAGGTGTCTGGTGAGAACCGACATAGGTAAACTTTATTATGGTTGGCGCGTTTTTTATTGACATTGGTTATTGTTCCTGATATAAACCGCCTGTCGTGAGCTACGATGCGTTCAGCTTTCGTGAAGGTTAGTGCCTGTCTGGAGTAAGGAGCTCTCTGTTTCCCATAATAGTTCGTTAATGATAGTGTTGTTATCAGAGCGATCTTCATCCACGCATGAGATATCGTTATTGGAGTTATTGTCATGATTACTGCATTCTAAGGGGTAGCCGAATATTCTACTATGTGACGGCCACTCAATTGGCTGCGTATGAAAGAATGTTGGACCATTCCACAAAAAATTATTTAGATTGGATTTCTTCCCTCGTTAATCCTCTAGCGTCACATACGGGAGGGTTGCTATCAGAGGCAACGTACCCGATTTTAATTTCACAATGGTTTTCTCGAATGAAGTTACTGATTGCTGGTATTTCCACAAGACGGTATCGACCAATTGCCCTACTTTTCGTTCTGGCTTGAACTTGAGCCAGTTGATTACGGTTTCAGAGTCGGAGACTAAGTATACTTCTTTTATATTTATTATTGACTGCAGTTGTGAGAGAATGGAGTATATCAACCGCATTGCTAAGCTTATTGCACTAGTTCGAGTTTCGGAATCGTAAGCTGCGCATGAATAGTGGACAACTTAGACGTGGCCATGATAAGGTGTGCCTTCCCCTCTTGATATAAGTACTGTCAGCTATTGCATTTGAACTGGCGTCCGCGAAAGTAACTAACATTGCATGGCTGCTTCTAGCAGCCAAATAACTTGGTATTATGCCTTCAAAGCCCTGAACCTCTTTTGCCAGGCATTCCCATTCTTTTTTTCCTCCGTTAGAAGTTCCGTGCCCCAACTATATTGTTCCCTCCAGAGGTTCCGCAAAAAGACTTTGGATTTGTGAAGAAGTGAGACTGACCATCCCATGGGATCGCATATTGATGTGATAGCACTGGTGACTGTTCGTTTGGTAACCAGTGGAGTACCTGGAAGGTCGCACGATATTTTTATTGTGTTGTCCTGGATGTTCCACCTCAGCCCCAAAATCTTGGTATGATCTGTGGACTTCGATGTGCTCCACCAATATAATCCATCAGCGTGCGATTCTTCGATGAAAATTCACGAAAATTCATATTGACTTCATTGAAGACGTTCTTCGTTTTCTTATAGACATGTTGAGCTCTTTCATACGAATCGGCTGTGAGTGTTAGGTTATCCACATATACAGTAGCGCTCAAAAGTATTCGGCCAACTTTAACTTGCCGTTACTTTTTTCCCAGCGGAGCAAATCGCATGAAATTTTGATATGTTTAGCTGGAGCATATTTCACACTGTCCAACACTGCTTGACTGCAAAGCAGCCATATCCACATACTAATGGGGAGGCGTTTGTAGACTGTGCTGAAAGCAAGTTTGTGACGTCTGCAGCTATCCCGACCATATGTACGTTTTTCTTTTCTTCTGGGTTCGACATTAGCGCTCGTACACTTAAAACATGGCAAAAAGGAAAGGACTCCTAGAAGGAGCACCATTCGTATTTTCAGTTGATTTTTCATTTGGGCATTTTTGGATATCTGGAATGTGATCAGATTGCAGGTCGATAGTGGTAAATATTCAAACTACACCAATGTTACACATATTGAAATTTCGCTTGATTAGATCCAGTAGGAAAGGAGTTATGACTAGAAATTATAACTGAAAAAGCATTTCGCCGAATACTTTTGAGCGCTACTGTAGGTTTTCCTTGATTTCCTCTACGAGAGGGGATACGTCAACGTAGTTATCAAGATGATGACGAGTCGTTTCGGCTAACAGGAAGGGAGAGGATTTCGAACCGAATCTGACGTGGGTAAATCTGAACGTTCTTGTGTTGTCAATCCCCTGCGCAGATTTGTGGCCGTACAGCCAGAAGAATCGTGTGGAGTCGTGGTTTTATTCTTGCATGTGGATTTGCAGAAAGGCTTTTTCTACATCGGATGTTATTGCAATTTTTCCTATCCGAAACCGTAGTAGTAATCCGTATAGAGAAGGAAGAATTACAGGCTCCCGATATAGAGCGTCGTTCAAGGATGGGCAGCCTTCATAATGACGGCGCATCGAGTACTATTCGGAGTTTACTCGCAGACTTTTGCGAAGTGATTATTGGTTGATGGGGTATGTAATGCAGCTGCTCTCCATGTGTTGGTTCTTGTTCACTCGCGGGCTCAATTATATTGCGTCGTAGTTGCTCATAAAAAATGTTATTGTATTGTTCGAGAAGATTGCTGTTTCTACTGATCGATGACCATACGTTGACAAGACGCTTGTACGCTTACCCTCTACTGTCCGGAAGCGTGGCAAATTGCTCTTTCCATGGTAATCGGACGCAATGTCCGTCCTTTCTCTTCTGTATTGTTTCATTGAATTTTCGTCATACCATTTGATCTTGAGTAGCCTTTACTTCCTTCTCAGGCCCTGCAAACTTCTCGGTACCTGCAGCATCCATAGCCCAGAATTTTTCTCACTGATCTTTCTCTTATGTGATTTCCGGGTCATCTGCAGTAATGGTGTATGCTTGAACGGGCTCCATGGCCCAGTACTTCTCCCAATGTTCAATGTTATCTTGGGTTGATTCTGTCGCGTTAAGAACTTGAAATTCCACTACTCTGCTTTTCCCGGAAGTGAGATGGCCAATTTTTGTGGGCGGAAGGTACAACCCAGAAGGTAATGGTATTGGTGGGGCGTCTTGGCGCATAAAGAACCATAATTGGTCGCAACCAAGAAGAATGGAAGGTGTAATCATTTTACTCTCGTCTGGCAAAGTGGGTTGCAATTGAAGAGAGTTGATGAATTCAAGATCTTTCTGTGCCACTTCTGGAGCCATGTACGAGGTGACAAGAACCTCGTGGGTTTTAGTGAATGAGGAGTTTCATCCTCGTCCAATCCTTCATGCTGACCACCTTGCACCTTCTTGCCTGAGGTGTGTTTGATTCAAAAACTTTTAGCATAATTTTCTTTTCCTGCAAAACGGGCAAATTCAGTTCTGCTAAAGAACGATCGATAAAGGACACCTCCGATCCAGTGTCCAATAATGTATAGGCCTTATCATAGCTGCTAGATTCGGGATGTAGATAAGTTACTTCCCATGTCGGCAGGTAAAAACGCTGCGATGTATGAGCGGTAAGCACTGGCTGGGGTGACGGAGGTTTCCCAGACAGTGCTGAGGGCAAAGGTTTGCTGTCTAGTGAGTTATTCGGTGGAATGCTCTCTTCAAAAGTGATTAGATTTGTTCTAGCTTTTGCACGAACAGCTTACGTGTATCTACTACTTCGCTCATTTGCCCCTTCCTTATTCGGCATGTGGGCGGGTCTTTTAGCTTCCGGCTTGTTGATAGGTGGTGCCGATCTGTTATTGTCGAGGTGCTTGAAACAACAATAAGTATGATGTGGCCCGTTACATTTGAAGCAAAGTTTTCCCTTGCACGTCGTTGTGTTGTGTTCTGGAGATGAGCAAATCGAACACAGTTGATTGTGACACAGATAACGGGCTCGCTCTTGCGGAATTGTGAACTTTGTAAAATAAAGTGCAGGGTGAAATCCCTTGACAGGTCCTCATGCGTATTCCATTGCTTCGGACCTTGGTGGAGTTATCGTACGATCGCCGTATCGTCGATGTTGGGTCAGACATCAACAAAAACATTTCTTCTATTGAGAGGATTTCTTCTAAGTACTGTATAAGAAGTTCCATGGTAAACGAGACATCTGGCGGTAATCCATATCGCTTGGTAATAACTTTCCTCTTAATCGACTGAGGAAACTTCGATAGAACACTTTTAACCAGCTAGGAGCTGTTGATTTCTTCTCCTTTTTCTTTTAATTGTGTGATCAGCACCTGTACTTGCTCGAGAAGAGCCGTCTGGTCCTTTGTTGTTGAGGTGCTTAATGAAGACTGATCTAGATTTTCGACTAATTTATTTAGCAGGACCTCTGTATAGTTGTACTTCCCCAAAAGGAATGATAATGCTTTAGAGTAGTTTCTTCTAGTGACTTGGAATTTTTGGATGCATTCCCTGGCTTTTCCTTTTGAGGCATTCAAAAGATAGTTGAATTCAACCATTTCGGGGATATTCTGGGAATGTATATGGGTTTTGGCTTTGAATAGCGTGGCTTCGGCTTAATTCGAGTACGTCTCACATTCGTCGAGTTCTTTGTCATCTTTTTGTGGGACGCTGTCGAGTGGGACTCCATAATCCATAAGTGTTTCTTCTACTTTTGAAGAAGGGAAATTTATCGCAAAAATGGCTTCTGCTAAGCGACTGACATTTTTTCTGACGACCTCACCTACTTCTTGAGCATTTACGGGACATCTTCCAGTTTTTCCTCGCGAAGGTTTATTACAACATGGTCGAGCTTATTGATCGATATCGTGAGAAGACGCTTTCGGGTGCTCAATTGTGAAGATATGATGTAGGAGTTATTTTGTTGAAATTCTTTTGCCGTACGAGGTTTTAGGTAGAACACCTTATTAACTTAACGGCCTGCCTTTTTGACGGCAGGCCTTTAAGTTAATAAAGTGTTCCACCTGAAAATCTCGTACGGCAGAAGAATTCTAACAACGTAAACGACAATGCCGAGGTTAAAACAAGAGGGTAGTTGGGATTATAGGAGTTATTGTTTTTTGTTGAGCAGTTATAGATCAAAGAATCTCGAACCGCTATTCAGAAGGAGGGAGGTATTGATATTGCGGGGCAGTGAGAGTTATTGATCGAACGATGAGACACTTTTTGTTCAGAAAACAGGTGCAGTAGGCACCAGAAAGATAAGGAAGGAACCGCTGTTTTGAAAAAGATGCGGTTGATATCAGAAATATGAGAAGGCAACCGCTCTATCAGAAAAAAGGTGCGGTTGGTACAAAAGAATGAAAAAGTAACCGCTGCGTTTAGTTCTTGAACTGCTTTGATGGACCTGTGTTCGATGTCCTCCGATGCACCAGCTGTAGATCCGTTTTGATGTGCCACGCAGGTTCTCTTTAAACGTTCATTGAGATAAGCGAATACGTTGTTCGAGGCTATTGCACAGCGGAGGTCGGCCAATGAGTGAAGAGCAGGTTATCGAAAGTTTATTGTGCGAAGATGATGTGGACGAATCCGCCATGGCTTCCTTGGCGTTTTTTTTTATACGGTGGTCACCTTGGCTGCGGCATCAGGAGTGAAAACATATCGAAGCCGTAATATTCGAGTGGCGTAGCTATAGTTGATGAAGAGTGTGTAGGTTTTGGTGCACGGAGAGTAAGTAGGTGGGTGCGTGGGACTTGAGGTTGATAGACATTTAAGTGTCGAATAAATGATAACTATGCTACTGGCTGTTCTTATTCGCATTTTGACGTGTATGTGCTTAACTACCGCATTACCCTACCTCTTCGGGTACTTTCGGGTATTGATATCCATGACCCTCTATCACTCCAAGGAGCGTTACTTGTGCGTCCTCCATCACGGCTAATAAGCTGGAGTAGACCACGTTCGGTCTGTTGAGATTATATCGGTGTCCAAATGCCACACCGACCGACTGAAGTCGTGGCGTGAAGAAGAAGAGAGTTTTTAGTCCTGGGTACTGCGGCCAACTTCAAAAATTCAAGATCAGAGTGCTCAATTACCACATAGATGCTTTTATTTATCTCATTACCATGTAGCTACAAAGTAATGTCTCCTATGTACTAATCTCTATTCGGCTGCCATCAACAGGATTGATACTCCGTGCTGTACTAGCAATGCATTAATTAGTTTGGGGTGTAATATGTAGTCTAACAATAAGAGTTCTGGCATCATACTATCATCGATACGTTACTTATACTTATTTCTTACTAAAGACGTGGTATGAATTGTACATAACCTAGAATATGTGGTATCGTAGAACTGACATTTCTCTTACCGACTCCCTGTCGTCAGTACCTTTATCAGCCCTTCCTTTTGTCTCGACGCTCTTCACATATACCTTGGAAAAATATTGTGCGACCTCTCGATTGGAAAATTTCAATCATATTGAGAACAAGGTCGAGCATCTGCCGCTCAGTCTGCATGATTTGGCCGTTGATTACACATTGGTGATCAAATTTGCCAATGATGAGATGTTTGTTGAGACAGTAATTAATTTTTATGTTTCGATTTGTTCTGTACCATCAATACTTTGGGTGGGATCGTATCAGTGGAATAGTTCGCAGTTGTTCCACCTATCGACTACGCGGCTCACTTCACCTGGAGCATCCCTCTCGCCGCTGTTCATTAGGCGGTACTGAGTCTAACTAGGGAGCATTGACTATCGAACTTTCACTTCCTTAGGAGGCATTAGGACTTGAATTCAGTTTTGAATTGTGAGGAACACACCAGTCCTATATGGGATGAGAAGGTCACTGAATCATCTCAGAAGTTCGGGATTGTTAAGGTATCCAGATATTGAGATCACTGAACGCTGATATGACTTACTAGGTGTAAACACAGTATATAAACCCAGTAATTTATCAGTGACCACTTTTGTCTCTCATCATTCGTCTCAGTCGGTTCGACCAGTAAACCTTCCTGATATACCTGGCTATCAACCGTCTACCAGCGGCTCACAAACGTAACAGTGGCGATCAGGATTATGACAACAATGACGGACCAGCAGTTTCAACAACTCCTGACGGCACTCACAGAAGCTCTCAAAGGACAACAGATGGCGAAGTCGACCTCAAAGGAAATGGAACCAGACAGAAGTTTCGACGTGTTAGCAGGAAGAATCGCGGAATTCAGCTACGACACCGACGCTGACCTAACCTTCGAAGCATGGTATCAACGGCATCAAGATATATTTACAGTGAACGCTCAGAAGCTAGATGAACCAACCCGAGTTCTTCTTCACAAGCTGGACGCTACAGCTTATGGTAAGTACTCCAATTATATTTTACCTAAAACACAGCGCGACGTCACATTCGAAGAAGCCATCTCAACACTCATGGGCCTGTTCGGACCGCAGCAATCGTTGTTCAGTCGCCGTTACGCCTGCATGAAGCTGACCAAGGATCCCAACGACGACTTTGTCACCTATGCAGGACGTATCAACCGTGAATGCGCCAAATTCAGGCTAGCGGAGTGTGACGAGAATCAATTTAAGTGTCTCATCTTCGTAAGCGGTCTACAATCAAGCGACCACGCCTTCATCCGCCTAAAATTATTAGACAAAATTGAGGCCGACCCAACATGTTCTGTTCAATCCCTCACGGAGGAATGTAAGCGACTTACCAACTTAAAACGTCGAGCACTCATCTCCTAAACGGCATCCACCACTCCCAAGAAACAAAGAACTTCAGTCAACTCACATCGGAAGCGGAACGCGATCGAACCGCTCATTGAAGCCGCCTCCAGCTCCGTGCTGGTTCTGTGGAAAAATGCATTTCGTTCGATTCTGCGCGTATCGACAACAGAAATGCTCAGACTGTCACAAAGTAGGCCACAAGGAAGGATTCTGTCATTCAACACGACGACGCGCAACGCGCTCCAATCGTCACCCCACGAGGCCAACCACAAGATCTGATGTCATCTTCACTGTGTCAACTGTGCATGGCAGCTACCGGCGATATGCCACAATCATTGCGGACGGAAAACCTGCACATTTTCAAGTGGACAGTGCAGCAGACATAACGATTATCATCGAGTCGACATGGAAATCGATAGGCAAACCGTAGCTGCAGTCCCCATCGCTCATCGCTCATAGCGCTTCAGGAGATCGAATCCAGTTCATAGGACAGCGAGATTGCACTTACAGCTTCAATTCAAAGTCTGCTCAAGGAACGTTTTACGTTGGACGCACACAGCCCAATCTTCTAGGCTCAAAATGGATATCTAAGCTGGGAATCTACAGCATCATGGATTTGCTTCCAAATGCCG
The DNA here is from genome assembly GCA_000469685.2 of Haemonchus contortus. Classification (NCBI taxonomy): domain Eukaryota; kingdom Metazoa; phylum Nematoda; class Chromadorea; order Rhabditida; family Trichostrongylidae; genus Haemonchus; species Haemonchus contortus. The sequence goes on along the minus strand of LS997566.1, from coordinate 34,048,646 downwards.
ATCCTGCTGCACTGTCCACTACGCAGTCAATGTAAGCAGCAACTGCTCAAGCAGTGACCGCATTGCAAAAGAGCTACAAAAGACTTACCCAGAAGTCTTCAGCAGCAATCTTGGACTCTACAAATTCTCACAAGCCACTCTCCGTCTGAAGAAAGATGCAAAACCAGTTTTCCGCCCGAAACGACCGGTGCCATACGCAGCTACTCCAGCCGTAGAAAAGGAATTTGATCGACTCCAGGCAAATGGAGTGATTTCAAAGATCAACCATTCGGACTGGGCCGCACCTATAGTTATAGTACGGAAGTCCAATGGATCACTGAGAATCTGTGCCGATTTTTCAACGGGCTTAAATGATGCCCTGGACCTCCATCAGTATAAACTACCACTGCCCGAGGATATATTGCGACTTTTACCGGCGGGCAATACTTTTCCCATATCGATTTTGCTGACGCATATCTTCAAATTGAAATGGAACAGCAATCGAAACAGTTGTTGACGATAAACACCCATCGGGGACTATACCAATACAACAGACTACCCTTCGGCGTGAAATCAGCCCCAGCTATTTTCCAGCAGATTATGGATACGATTTTAGCCGGCCTGCCCGGAGTTGTAGCGTATCTGGATGACGTCATCGTTGTGGGAGGCACAGAAGAGGAGCACAGAAGGAACCTGCACACCGCTTTCAGAAGGATCGCTGAGAGTGGGCTTCATGTACGCATGGAAAAGTGCCGGTTTGCAACTTCCTCGATCAACTACCTTGGATACATCATCGACAAGCACGGACGGCGCCCAGATCCAAAGAAAATCGAAGCAATCACCAAGATGCCCGTCCCTCAAGACATCTCACGACTTCGTTCTTTCCTAGGTCTCCTCAGCTATTACGGTACTTTTATCAAAGAGATGCGAAGCCTGCGTGCCCCACTCGACGCTCTCTTGGCGAAGAATGCGAAATTCAACTGGACGAAGGAATGCAATGTCAGTTTCAATCGAGCAAAATCAATACTTTCTTCAGATCATTACGACCCTAGCCAGGAAATCATCGTTGCCGGTGACGCGTCAAATTATGGAGTGGGCGCAGTGATCTCACATCGTTACGCGGACGGATCGGAGAAGGCAGTTGCACACGCTTTTCGCTCACTACAGCCAGCCGAGAAGAATTGTAGTCAAATCGAAAAAGAAGCACTTGCGCTTATATTCGCCGTCCAAAAATTCCACAGGAAGCTTCATGGACGCAAATTCACGCTTTTGACGGACCACAAGCCTCTGCTCGCTATATTTGGTTCAAAAAAAGGTATCCCCGTATACATCGCGAACAGACTACAAAGATGGGCAACGACACTTCTGGCATACGATTTTCATGTCCAGTACCGCTCGACAGACAAATTCGGTCAGGCAGATGCACTTTCACGCCTAATTGCAACATACTCTGCCCCGGAAGAAGAGCGAGTCATCAGTGCAATCTCCGCAGATGAGGATATCAAACACATATTTACCAACGCAGTTCAAGCACTACCGGTCACAGCGGATGAAGTCAGAAAATGGACCGCCCAGGATCGTCTTCTACAACAAGTCAACAGCTATCTCAGAAGAGCATGGCCGACAAAAATCACCAATCCCAAGTTACTTTGTTTCTACAATCGTCGGAACGCACTTTCGACTCTCGACGGATGTCTCTTGATGGCCGATCGAGTGGTCATCCCAGAACTCCTGCAATCGCGCGTTCTTCGACAGTTACACAAAGGACATCCTGGAATCGTACGCATGAAAGCCTTAGCCCGCAGTTATGCCTACTGACCAGGAATTGACTAGAATATCGAAACTACTGTGCGGCACTGCATCAAATGCTCTACAGTCGCTAAACTTCCGATCAAGACAACCCTCGCATCTTGGCCTCGACCCAATGGGCCCTGGACTCGAATCCACGTCGATTACGCCGGCCCATACAAAGGAACGTATTTTTAGGTAATTGTCGATGCATTTTCAAAATGGCCGGAGATTTTCAACACCAATAACATCACTACGGACGCCACAATCGCGCTTTTACAGAAAACATTTGCAAGATATGGGTTCCCAGAAACACTCGTTTCCGACATCGGAACACAATTCACCTCGGATGGATTCAAAAAATTTTGCGCGACTCACGGAATCCCGGAAGCGTGTTTTCAACCCAGGAGATCCAGTTCTGGCACGACAGTACCATGGGAATCGAGAAGAGTGGAGCAGTGGAAAAGTACTCAGGCGAGTTGGGAAAGTACTCTACAGAGTTCTTATAGGCAACAAAGTATGTGTTCGACATGCCAATCAACTCCGACTACGCTACTACGACGATGCCATGACGCAACGCCAGGACATAGATACGCTTTTCGAAATGTTCGACCTGCCACAGCAACCTACATCTTCATTTCAGTCACCTAGCTTGTCAAGAGAACAGAAACAACACGCCGAGCAAGCACCATCAGTGGATAATAGCCATGTCCACCAACCACGACGATCGACGCGTACACGACGGCCAACAACTCGTCTTCAAGTGGATCCGCGTCAGAAGACCATCGTCAATTGTGATATGAAAAGATCAGTATTGTATGTAAATGTCTCTTAAAAAGGGGAGGTGTTAGCTATCCAGATATTGAGATCACTGAACGCTGATATGACTTACTAGGTGTAAACACAGTATATAAACCCAGTAATTTATCAGTGACTACTTTTCTCTCTCATCATTCGTCTCAGTCGGTTCGACCAGGAAACCTTCCTGATATACCTGGCTATCAACCGTCTACCAGCGGCTCACAAACGGCCCAGGGATCGAGATTTTAGAAAATTGTATCGAACTTCTACCTCTCATATGGGAGAATGGAATGCTACCAAAGTACAAGCTACAAGAGAGGAATTATTGTTCAGGAATTATTAGAGAGGAATTAGGGCGTTCAGGAATTATCTAGAAAAAATATCATAGAAGCCTCGATTTTTTTGAAATGTCGTGGAAATCTCCTTAGAGATGCTATAAAAGGGCAGCACTTTCTCCTAGAGGCATAAAGTATCCGTGCATTTCATAACAGTCAAGAATATCGTCTTTGATCCCCTCGTTTTCGTTTCTGAAGCTCTGAAAGCGGCGTATATTGAGCGCTCGAAAGAGGCTTCGAGGACAAATATGTAAGTACCAACAGCGGAGTGGCCATATCCGGGCTCATCACGGAGTACATATTGATTAGAAGCGACTATTCTGCCTTCATAGGACTAAAGAAGCAAGAGAAAAATAAAATAGATATGTTGAGCAGATACAAAAGATCATAGAGAACTTCGTGGAAAATTCAAAAGTATAAAAAAACTGGATTACGGGGAATTTCTGGCAGATATCTGCCAGAAATGAGTGAGAGTGAAATTTCTCTGAATGGAAGGCACAGTTCACGATAATTTTGAGGAACGCTTTTCAGGTTGCAAAGCGAAGGTGTTGATGTGAAGGAGTACATCGGTGGCGGAGGAAGCGGAAAAACTGAATATTCTAAGGCTTTTGAAAGTAATGGAGTGGAGGTTGTACGAGATTACCGTGACGGAAATGGCACCTAGGGGGTGTTTGGACGAGATAAAACTTGTTCCCATTGCGCAATGAGGTGACCACATCAAGCCGAAATTGCCAGAAACTGCTTTTCACTATCGCCGTAAGTAATGACTAGTTGTTTGGGCTTCCTTAAATGGAGCCCCTTGAGATAGTGTAGCTTTTGCAGAGCCGTTGAAACTCGTCCGGTACGGCATTCACACAATACAATCTCTAGTCCATTGTTGTGCCCCATCCAGAACGTTTTCAAAATTTGTGATGGCAGGTATGGTATAAGGGGAAACCTCGGATTAATACTATACTGAAAGTGGTATTGTTTGTTTTTTTACGACTGTACATCAAACAATTCGAGTCATCCAAACTAGTCCATAAGAAGCAGTATGGAGCTAAGTGGTCAGTTTCCATAGGCTGAATCGATAATCAAAGTCCCTACTGCCGGAAGCTTGTATCGAATGAGCTTTCCGTTCCTCCGTGTTCGTTTGATTGTGACTAAATCAGTCGAGGAAATTCAGAGCAATGGTTTGTACATTGGCTGGCCACTTAAAGCCCCTGTATACGTCAAAAGCGCATTTAAATGCAATTTCTCCATCATTTTGAGCTAACTAGTCTCAAAGACAGAAATTATGACTTTGAGGCGCAGTATTGCTTCTGGGTTCGATGCTTTTCTACATTGTTTCCCTTGGCATCTTTGTTACTAGTTGTTCCTTGACCTCCTTGCTCCAGCTGATGCCTACAGTCATTCATCGTGCATCTATATATGCCTGAGATCAATGTTTCCAACCACATTCCCCAAACATCTCTATTTTGAGGGAGGCGGTCGTTTGGCGCGATGGGCGGTGTCGCGCCGCCCATTTGGGGCGGTTCGCGGGGTGAACAACTCGTTCAGCTCGTGCAACCCGTTGTCTGTCCTCTCCAGCTGATAGAAGCGCGATCAATGGCGTCGTTACTATTAGACGCCGAGTTGCTGATGTGCTTGTATTCTGCCTATATACATCATCCATTTGCGCTTTTGCGTGATTTTTTATTGCTTCTTGTCCCCTTCTTCATGGATACTGTCCAAAAACGCCAAATGGATGATGTATGTAGGCAGAATACAAGCAAGTCCGCAATTGGGTGTCTAATAGTAGCGGCGTCATTGATCGCGCTTCTATTAGCAAGAGAGAACAGACAGAGGGTTGCCTGATGTGAACGAGTTGTTCACCCCGCGAACCGCCTCAAATGGGCGGCGCGACCCCGCCCATCGCGCCAAACGACATACACCCCTATTTTGAGATTCAAGACACGAACAGTACCAACCATGAGAATGAGGAATTAGTAAAAGTGGCAAACATTCACAAGATCGTATACAATTATTAAATGTATTTTCGGTCATAGTTCAGAATCACCCAAGCACTGATTGAATCGCATCTAAAAGTCAAGCATTTCTCTAGGTTTATAACTAGTACTATACAAACTCGTAGATCAAGATCCTGCTCTCGAATCAGGCGCTATTCGTTCCATGACCTGTGCGAGACTGTTCCAAACATTTTACTCCTACTGTCAGATCGTAGGCGGCGCAGAATCTTCTCCTTTTTATCCCATAATTTTTCAACGCCACCCTCAATCCTTATTAGCCAATAGGCTCCCTCTGCTATTATGTTGTTCACGTGAATTCGAGTATTTAATCAACTGCATGGCTATCCGTGCAAAGTCTCCATCTTCCCATGGAGCTTCTTTCTATACAAGTAAACAAAATCAAGCCAGAAAACACATGCTGTTCTTGAATGTTCTTAAGAGTCACTTTGCAGTTGCGTCTGAATCTGCTTTATGAAACGACTATTTCTACAAACTCTAGCTTCCCCCAGCTATGCGAAAATATCCAGGAAGTCGTTATTTTGACATTTTTTATTTATCGTCTAAATCGGGCAATCAGTTAACAGCAGAGCATTTGTTCAAGGTCATGGTCACATGGTCAAGACACACACCAGCACTTCGACTTCCCCACTTCTTGGGCTAATAAGAGCTCAGCCTTTCGAGGAAGACCAAAAAAAAGCTTCGAACTCTATGACAAACACACGGACAGGGAGAATGTTGAAGAAATTGTTAGCAGCTCTTACACGAAGACACTTCCAAAGAATCCACTTAAATAAACGGGTTTTGAGAATTTCCCTAGATTACGTGTGGCCCCTCAAGATAGCTCGTGGGATATTTTTGAGTCAAAAGACGACTTTGGCAGGGCTCCACAACCAGCTCAGCCGACGTGCGCACCTGAAAGTGGTCCTACAATGTCGTCTTTGTTAAGACTGTACTATTCACAGTGAAGTGTTGGGACGCCGACGATGAGCACACTCACGTCAGAGACACCCAGTCAATTAGAGACACGTAATCTCTCACAACACCTTTCACAAGTCTCATACTTCTTCTCTTTGCCACTTTTGCACTACTCTGCATCATAACTTCCATTATTTCACTTGAGCCAAATTCCTCAGACTTATGTGTCATTGGCATTTGCTCACATGAAAGGCCTGCCTTCATGTACTACTTGCTCCTAAAATGACATGCCTTACCAGGAACTGAAAGAAAGAATGTTTTCAGTAAGCGAAGCGCTCTGTTAGATTTATATGAGAACAATCGAATAAAAACCATAAGTTAATTCTATAAATCTCTCGAGAATTCTCAATGTATACGCACTTTTAATTTGTGGAAGTCCTTTTTGCATTCTCATTCGTTTAGTGTCGAGCAATATTGAGCTCATTTATTACTAATATCGATTACCACTTCAACAACTCATATAACATTTGTTTCTCTATAGCTGGAAATTTGTTTACCTTTTCAAATATTACTAGTTACACTTGCTCTTGACCGGTTCACACTCTTTGCCATGTACGCAAATATTTCTTAGAAGACCTACTTTTTTAGTCTGGAATCACGAAGCTTCCACATTTATTCGTATTTCGAATGCTTCAAAGGCACAGCTCACGATATTTCAATGGGAGGGAACGTCAATGACTTTCCCGCCTCTCGATCGATGTCACGTCATCACGTCGGACGAGTGTCGGGACAATACAGATTGCAACTGCTCGTTCTAGGACCCACACACAATCAGCTGGTCGCCGAGTGATGAGGCGGTGTTTTTCTCCCTCTCTTTTTTCCTCTGTTATTCTTTTTGTTGCCTCGATCCCTTATTTGATTTCCTACCCCTGAAGGCTGAAGAAGGTGAGCTACTTCTGCTGTTACTAGGTTTTTTTTGTTTACTTATGCTTACAAGTGAGTGAGTTTTTGCTTACCGTGGTCTGTTCATCGTACCGGAGCCCACGTGTTCGCAGTCAGACGCTTTGTATAGCTCGTTCAAACGTCCCACTCTTCTTCATTTTTCTGGTCTCATTCTCGTCCAGTCCTCTTGTTTCTCGAAGCCTTTTTTCCACTTCGGAAACACCGATTCACGCAGTTTCTCCACCTTCATCGCACTATTTTCGAACTTGTCTTGCATTTTTCATCATAATCTGGTTTCACCAAAATTATCGTGAACTGAGCCTTCAACTTAAGTTCAGTGGACACCAAAACCAAACTTATGTTGCACTGATTTCAATTCAATGTAATTTAAAAATTTGTTTTACAACCAAGGAGAGTGGTTCAAGTTACTAATGAAGTCTGCGGTGAATTTGAATCTCGCTGAATAGGCAATCTATACACTGGGAAACGCAAGGATACGCGAAGGTCTGATGAACCTTCTGAAGTGTCGTCAACCAGGCATCAACAGTTGTGACTATAACGCCAGCACAATAGTTCTTTCGAATGACATGCTATGTCCGAGACAAGCATAGAAACATTTGTGCGAGAATTCCAAAACACTTAATATATGGATCAATATACGGGTTTGTGGCGCAATCCACAAATACGCAAACTATTTTCTTGAAGTGAGCCGAGCTATCCTTGATTTCAACAATGGGTTCGGTTATAATTACCTCGGATTAGCTTAGCCCGACAGCATTGAGAAGTTGTGATCATGTTCTGTCAAAACTAGTGACTTCTTTACCACCCCCTAATCTGGGAATGTCGAGAGACTCCGCTGTTATCATAGCGAATTTTGAATCGGGAAGTCCCAACAAATTCGGGCATGAGCCGCTAGTTTGTGGAGAAAGATTTTCTTTTTTGGGTTTACTTTGGTCCCATCGCAAACACGGTGGGATCACACTGCGTAGGTAAGCGGTGCCCCGCGATTTTAGGAGGCTTCACAGAATGCCATCGGAAATCCTTCGGCTTCTATCACCTACCTCGCGCGCACATTCTGATGCAACTTGAAGGACGCCTCTAAGAAATAATGAAATAGACCAGGTAACTGTAATATAAATATATACACTTATGCAATGAGAGGCAAAGAAGGCAACTGAAGAGTATAAACAGAATCAAATAGAATAAAAGCAGAAATACCAGGAAAACCGCCTCCGAATGGTTGAAAGAAGCAGCTCAACCTTCATCTTAAAAGAATCTTGCATTCCCACGACAACAGATGTCACGCTCTTTATGTAGTAAGACTAGAGTGGTCAGCTCATTCACAATGCTAAGACTCGTTTCCATCAAGTCTCACTTAATCTGCTTGCCAAAAAGCAGCGTAGGGGTGGACTGAGGCGTGTTGAGCTCACTTTACAGACTAGAAATAAAAGAAGTATGCGGCGACCCGTAGAACACTGCTTGCCGGGAACGTGTCAAACTGCTGTGGCACGGATGTACTTCTTGACCTTGTGCTCAGAAGCACAGTTATAATGAAAATGGCTTCTGAGATATTACAATAGAATAAATTTGTGGCTTTCTCGACCGTATGTGGCGCTGTCAGGTTGGAAAACTTCTTACCATTAGATAGGGCTTGTAAAGGCTGCAACATTCACAAGGGAACCCATGTAGAAAGTTCAAACAACTTGATATGACCGATGGCGACAGTACAAGGCAGTTTTGGACTTTTTTGGCTAAATGCAGTAAACTATTTACTCATTTGCAACAGCTGAAACCTCGTCCAAATCCCCTTTCCATGTCATTCCCAACACGACAATCTTGTAAAACGTCTACATACGTTCACTACTTTGAGAGAGCCTTCTCTTTCACACGTCGACTAGTTTTCTCTATTTCTTTGCCACCGACACTCCCTCAACCAATACTTTCGTTTTTCGACTCAAAAAGGTGCCTCAAAACTAACTTGAACTAGGCTTTTAGATGTCCGCGCGAAGGGAAATCAATCAAGCAGAAGACCTCCTACAATCAAAAGAAAACATTGGAATTGTGAATTGATGAGTCACGTCGTGTGCGATGTGAGCCAGCTACACTAGCGTGATAGTTGAACTTTCCACCTTATCCCTGGAATTAGGATGAATGGCTAAATGATGCCGTACACGGAAAGCATTTAATTAATAATAAAACACTTCTTCCCCTTGCCATGCCAAGGAAGCCAATCAAGGATTCAGAGTGGAAAATATCTCTGCAGAAAGGTGCTTCCATTCACTCCGAGACGGACAGGCCTCATGCTAATCACCGTTGTTCCATGTTGACGTGAGTACACGCGGATATCGTGTCAAAACACTATCTCCGCGTCTACACTTGCTATCCCTGTCATCCCTGATGAAACACGTACGCCACGTGCTATATCTGAAAAGACCTGTGTAGACGCAACAATCCTGTCTTATCTTTCCTTATCTTTCCTAGAGGCTTTCAGTGAGGTCAGGACCTCATTTTGCTGCTGTTGTTCACACAGGTGTGTGATTGAAAATCAGCAAGCGTCTGAAATGCTGTTCGAGCGAGCGGTAGATTCCGAAGGCACGAAGAAGATGCGACTCGCAGTCCTGCTCATTTGTTTGATGTATGGTGAGTACTTGTTCACAAAGAAATGCCTAGTTCTTTCAACGATAGACTGCACAAAAGGCTTGGTTTCGATAACGTCGCCCATCATGACAGTAGGTGAGTTTGTTAGGAACATGCCTGAACAAGGTGTATATTCCTAATTAAGAGGTAGTGTAACAAGCGATTACGCATACTAAAGCAGAAGAGACGCAAAACTATCGAAAGTCGTCTTTAATGACGCACTGAAAAGATTTTGGGCGAAAACGAGCTGTTGGTGACTTTGTCATGTACCGGATCTTACCCAACGCCAGGCGGTTACACGACTACCGGACAACTCAAATCAGAATCTACGGCTAGCTGAACTACTGTATATGTATCGCAAGGCTTACGGACCTGATATCTGTCTTGTAATGTATTTACATTGCATGGTGAAAATTTCTTGGGCAAGGGTCTGGGCACCTGACCTGACTTGTGCTAACGTGATGTGATTGGTTAGCCTCTGTGGTGTGTGTGTGTGTGTGTGTGTGTGTGTGTGTGTGTGTGTGTGTGTGTGTGTGTGTGTGTGTGTGTGTGTGTGTGTGTGTGTGTGTGTGTGTGTGTGTGTGTGTGTGTGTGTGTGTGTGTGTGTGTGTGTGTGTGTGTGTGTGTGTGTGTGTGTGTGTGTGTGTGTGTGTGTGTGTGTGTGTGTGTGTGTGTGTGTGTGTGTGTGTGTGTGTGTGTGTGTGTGTGTGTGTGTGTGTGTGTGTGTGTGTGTGTGTGTGTGTGTGTGTGTGTGTGTGTGTGTGTGTGTGTGTGTGTGTGTGTGTGTGTGTGTGTGTGTGTGTGTGTGTGTGTGTGTGTGTGTGTGTGTGTGTGTGTGTGTGTGTGTGTGTGTGTGTGTGTGTGTGTGTGTGTGTGTGTGTGTGTGTGTGTGTGTGTGTGTGTGTGTGTGTGTGTGTGTGTGTGTGTGTGTGTGTGTGTGTGTGTGTGTGTGTGTGTGTGTGTGTGTGTGTGTGTGTGTGTGTGTGTGTGTGTGTGTGTGTGTGTGTGTGTGTGTGTGTGTGTGTGTGTGTGTGTGTGTGTGTGTGTGTGTGTGTGTGTGTGTGTGTGTGTGTGTGTGTGTGTGTGTGTGTGTGTGTGTGTGTGTGTGTGTGTGTGTGTGTGTGTGTGTGTGTGTGTGTGTGTGTGTGTGTGTGTGTGTGTGTGTGTGTGTGTGTGTGTGGTGTGTGTGTGTGTGTGGTGTGGTGTGTGTGTGTGTGTGTGTGTGTGTGTGTGTGTGTGTGTGTGTGTGTGTGTGTGTGGTGTGTGTGTGTGTGTGTTGGTGTGTTGTGTGTGTGTGTGTGTGGTGTTGTGTGTGTGTGTGTGTGTGTGTGTGTGTGTGGTGTGTGTGTGTGTGTGGTGTGTGTGTGTGTGTGTGTGTGTGTGTGTGTGTGTGTGTGTGTGTGTGTGGGTGTGTGTGTGTGTGTGTGTTGTGTGTGTGTGTGTGTTGTGTGTGTGTGTGTGTGTGTGTGTGTGTGTGTGTGTGTGTGTGTGTGTGTGTGTGTGTGTGTGGTGTGTGTGTGTGTGTGTGTGTGTGTGTGTGTGTGTGTGTGTGTGTGGTGTGTGTGTGTGTGTGTGTGTGTGTGTGTGTGTGTGTGTGTGTGTGTGTGTGGTGTTGTTGTGTGTGTGTGTGTGTGTGTGTGTGTGTGTGTGTGTGTGTGTGTGTGTGTGTGTGTGTGTGTGTGTGTGTGTGTGTGTGTGTGTGTGTGTGTGTGTGTGTGTGTGTGTGTGTGTGTGTGTGTGTGTGTGTGTGTGTGTGTGTGTGTGTGTGTGTGTGTGTGTGTGTGTGTGTGTGTGTGTGTGTGTGTGTGTGTGTGTGTGTGTGTGTGTGTGTGTGTGTGTGTGTGTGTGTGTGTGTGTGTGTGTGTGTGTGTGTGTGTGTGTGTGTGTGTGTGTGTGTGTGTGTGTGTGTGTGTGTGTGTGTGTGTGTGTGTGTGTGTGTGTGTGTGTGTGTGATCGATGAAGCCTTTTGTGATCGATGAAGCCTTTTCACTTTGGTAGGTGGCGTGATATACGTTGCGACAGTAGATGATTGGTGACAGGTTTTGACAACAAGTGATAGGGACTGGTAACGGGGAACAGAAGGTGAGGTCTTTTGTTAATGGATTACGACCGCAACCCAGCGAAGTTTGTAACTCAATGAAGTATGCTCGACAAAACGTATCCGACCGCCAATAATCTGAGGTTCTCAACTAATGAAACATCATTGAAGAAAGAAGGTTGCTTGATAACGTCATCTGATAAAGGGTTATTATCACTAAACAACCTTTGTGAGAACTATTCAAAGCTTTCATTGCCAAACAATTGAACCTTTGACGTATGGCAATTCTCGAAATGAAGAACAGGACACACTGAATACCATTTGCACTGCCCTGTTAGTTTATTCCAAGTCCTGCGTTTTGTAAAGTATCATTCGTTCCAGAGAAAGAGTGCTGAGTAAGCTGTTTGTTACAGCTTTGTATGGGAAGGCGGGAAAGGCCCGGCGATCCGGGTGGTCTCATAGTATTCTGAACAATGTGGCGAAACTATGGGCTTCTTGCCAGTAACAATGTGATGAAATGAAAATCCTTGGGAAACCGTTAACACTGTGCACCTGAGCTCTATTCTAAAGCTGCAATCTCATGAAGATTTTCGCTAAGCTATATGTGGAATGGTGGATCGAGACAGGTGTGGGATAGGGGTGCGCATGCAGGGATATTACAGACATCTCGAGCTGTTTCTTATTAATTCGATTCACTTCGAGGCCATAAACTTGATTTTAAACAAATCAATGAGGGTTCTTCATTTCTAGTTTCATAAAGGGAAGCCTGTGTGAATAAAAACCCAGTAGAATGAGGCTGATCAAATATCAAAGGAAGGCGATTGCGATTGATAGTCCCGGTGTACATGTGTCGAGCACATACGTCCTGTGGAGCAGAAAAAATCCTAAGTTTGCTCGAAGAAGGTAAATTACATCTTTTCCCCTGTGAGTAATCTCAAAATGATTTTTTTTCGAATCGGGTTTCTTATTGGATTTCTTCTTCTTCCACGTAGCCTTGATCCCCCGCCGTTGAAGGATTCTTTTTTCAGTCGTCTCCTTTTCCTACCTTCACTTCATCTTCTGCGGAGCCCTTCTTGATCACATCCCACCACCTCTTCCCTGAGGCTCAATGAAGTCGCTTCCCTGGAGCCTTGCACTTCGTCTTGTCCGTACCATTCATTCGAGCGGAGTGAGACTGTCATTCATAATTTCTTATTAAGAGCCGCTGCCGTATCTCATTGAGGATCTCACTAGCCCTGTACCCTTTCGACGCCTCCTCGAGACCGATTTTTTACTGTAAGGTTTTTTCCGTGTACCCCTTGGAGCTGACGAACTTGGTCTCCTTCACGCTGAGCCCGACCCCATTCTCCGCCATCAATTCCTGCCATTCCTGGAGATTGTCCTGCAATTCTTCTTTGCTCTCTGCTATCATAGCGATATCGTCAACGTAAAGGATAGTCCTCAATGGCCTATCGATCAGTTCTTCTGTGCTGGCATCCACTGTAAGCAAGAAGAGGAACGGAGGCGGCGAAGAAAAGAGGGGCGAGAACTTATTCCTGGCGTACCCCACATCGACGTCTATTACCTTGACTGCGTCGTGTGAAATGTGAATTGCAGTCGTGAGCCTATCACTTGCCTGTTATAATGCCTTATCACTCCGTCGTTGACCCGATCATTGAGGCACTACTCTCATTAAGTCCCCTGGGACTTCAGTGGCATAAGCCTTTGTATAACAGTGTAACATGTAACAGTATCATCGTTTGAGCAGTCAATTGTTAGAGCTCTCCATTGCGTCCTCCTTCTGGTTAAAATAGGAACGACGGGATGGCGGTATTGCTGTTCGAGGCATCTGGGATTCTCTCTCTGTTTTTACCAGTGTTCAGGTATAGGTGGGCTACGTAACAACTTACTCTTTCAACGCTTCCCACCCTTATAGGGGAACCCCATTTAGCCAGATGCTTTTCTAGACTTCATCCTCCTCATTGCCCTACGCACTTTCTCCTCTGTCCAGAACGTGTTGGGGCCAGCCGATGCCTCCAAATGAGTATTCGCTATACTACTCTCCGTATGATAGTCCGTATAGTATTCTTTTCACCTACGCTCCAACTCACTAGGCCTCCTCAGAATGGACCGTCCTTGTCCTTTATAACCCTTTACTCTGAATTTTTGAGTATCGATGCTGGGCTTTGTCCAGTCAGAATACGAACTTTCGACCATCGGGCATTCCATTTTCGCCTCCGCTATAGCAACCTCTGCAAACCTCCTGCAGCTTTAGTAAACAGGTAGGTCTTCTAAATCTGGAAATCTCGTCTTTTGCCAGCGGCTTTCTCCTGTCAGGCTTTCCTCGGCCTCGCGACTCGTTGCACTTCATCGTTCCAGAATCGCGCTTCCTTGTCTCTTTGAAGTTCACCTAGAATCTTTTTCAGCATTTTTCTCGCACACTATGGGATGACTCTCACAGTGTCGCTCCAGCTTGAAGATCATATTCCAGTAACTTACGTTTTTTTTTTATCCGCTTGATACAACTACTACATATCCTCCGCTCCGTTCTTGCCCTTGATATTTTGGGAAGCTCAATGGATATGTCTGCTAGGAGAGGAGAGGTTTCTGTTGTGGATTCAGGTCTTCGACAGGCTGTACTTCGATATCCTTTGCGGTTTTGAAAAACCATCTTCTCACACGTGAATGGTTGAACTCTGTCCGCCTCCACTGCTGTAGGTAACCCATGAGTTCTCACTGCTGTAAGTAACCTGTTGAGTCTTGTGCGAAGAAGATGCTGTGGACTGTCAAGTTGCGGCTGCTGCTAAGTCGAGAATTCTCTCTGCTCCGTTTTTCCCTCCAGTTCTTCTGTCTCCATTATCCTATCTGCACCCTCCCTCCAGTGTCGACGTGCCCATTATATCACCAAATATAGTGGAATTTTCCCTTTAAAAGTAATCTGACAGCACCGTCAAGGCTCATTAGAACTCACCTTTCCGCTCTGAGAGAGCCTGCTTGTGTTGCCAACATTGATACTGAGGCTCAGTACCCTCTATGTATTTGTCCTCACAGCCGTGATTCGACCGCTGATTCAGCTGAGAGCGGAGGCAATGTCTTCGAGGAACTTCGCTAATTCAACACTTCCTTTTCGGTTTCTTCTCCGTTGTTAAAGAGTCTTTTCCCAGTCTCCTTTTTTTCTGACACAGGAGACAAGCCGGAAAGGAGCGAATGTCAGAAAAATCGGAGACTGGGTCAAGCTATATAACAACGGAGAAGGAACCAAACGGAACTGTGTTTTCCTGGGCTTCATTTAATCGGTGACTTCTCGAGGCTTCTCAGTAAACGGTCCTAGGTCCAAAGTCCTTATGCGACCTGACGTCTTTGGCCGAGTTCCTTCATTCCTCGGTAGCCCTAGCACACTGTTCGCAGAACTCGGATGAGGGTCCTGCGTTTCACTTAAGAGTGACGTCCTGGCTTCATCACCGGTACTTTTTGAGTCTTCAGGCACGACTATTGTAACGGTGTTCCTCTTTCCTTTGGGCTGTCAACATGAGCTGACTCTGGTAACGACACCAGCCAGCCCAACTGAACGAGGAACACCGCCACTACCGAACACCTTTTTTTGCAAGTAATATGGTTTTTGCCATACAACGACGGACTCATCTTGTTTTGAATGCGGCTCTGAGCCTACACTCTTAATCACTCTGCTATCCCTACTGTTCGGATATGTTATTGAGCTCAGTTCTGCAATTTCTGCAAGATGTTGCTTATAATTGGAACTCTGTGAGGATCTTACTTCGAGGAAGCCAAGAGAAACCCAATTTTACAGTTAGCGAGATATCCATGAAGAACGATCTTGTTCTACCTACAACGCTCTGTACTGACTTTGTAGCCGACTTTATCCTAACTAAGCGTTCTTTCCGTTTTATCAGCCTGAATACCTCCTTGCGGCACGTTTGGGTAGAATGTGCCCTTTTACTCTTTATCAAATCAACTTGCACGGCTGAAATAGACAAAATTCGACTCTTCAGAGCAGATGCCACTTGGTGGTATACTGGCCTAACTTTCCAATGCTGGAGGGCGGCGTAAGTTTCACGTGATAGAGGGCTGTAAATGGAGAATTAGACTCTTTGGCAAATTTTCTTGAGAGTTTCTAGTGAAGATTGCCGTCATCACGGTGGTCTATTTCTGCCACCCTGCACAAGAAAGATCGGCCTGTAGAGAAGCTGAGGCTGAAGAATGAAGACAAACAAAGCATTCATTGAAAGGTAATCTCCATATTGCCGAGCAGCGTCTGTGCTGAAGAATAGAATCGTGAATATTCCAGTGGTGCAAGTTGATTTCGGGAAGGACATAAAGGAAAATAACCCCAACCAAGCTTGTTGCGTAGATAGTGGTATTCGCGACAGTATAACAAATTGAGCGCTCACCTCAATCAAGTCGCTCAAATCTAGTTGGTGAATTACCTGCAGACTATAATGTAGTACAGAATCGTACATCAATTCCTTGATTATCTTATCAGGCCTAACATAGTTGTCCTCCAAAATCAGGTGCGTGTCATGTAATCATGACTTCATCATGATTGAGCTTTTATCAAGATACAGGAATTGAATAGCTGAGATCAAGAGCTTGAGATAAAACTAGTTTTCAACCAAATTATAACAATCTCTTGCGAAACTTTCAAGTATTTCAGTGACTGTTATTCGAAACGGAAGTATGTTGAGTAAACTGTGAACTAATTGGCTACCTATATATTGGTATATTGTCTGCCACTGCTATTGAATAGCTTTTAGGCTGGGCTCAGGAAGAAGTCGAGGAAATCATAGGCGCAGCGGAAATGGCAGAAATTGATGCTGAATTTGGTGGCAATGCAAGCATGATGTCTAACGTGACATTTACTGAAAACGGCGGAAATGCGACCACGGTGCCTGTTGCGACATTCACTGAAACGGGTGGCAGTGCAGTCGTGGTGCCTCCTACGACTTCTCCTAGTACAGTTTCTTCACCTTTTTACGTTCCGCTTTTCGTAGAGGATATGTCTCCAAAATGCCCTCAGAAACAACGCTAGTTTTTGAAATGTTTTTCAATTTGCATGGAAGAAACAGAAAATGCAGTCAATAATTTTCCCGTATGAGGCAAGCAACTCCTATGGGAGTCACACCAGCAGAAACTCGAGCTCAGAGTAGTGCCTCTTAACGAAGGCGGTAAAGCACAGTCAACAGCTGAAGAAATTGGTGCCAACTGAGCGCTTCGGTACTATTCTACAAAAGTATTCCGATTCTGGGATAAAAGCAGTAGGTACACCATTGAATTTAGATATGATAAAGTGGCCCGAAGAGGACGAGATGATGAATATTAAGCTAAGTTCCGAAAAGAATAGTAAAGTCACAGCTTCGTTGGCATTAAGAGTCGGAATGCAATGGTACGCAGACGGATCACCTTCTCAAACAAAAGTGGCTTTATAATAGACCGAATTGAGTCTGGATTGATTTTGGCATGATATATCGCTGTATTGGATGTTATTGTGATGCCTCGGACAAGATGTTATTATATGTTCTATTAGGCTGATGCTCCTGCCTTGTGCTACTGCTGAACAACAAAGCTGCTATAGAAAGTTTACACAGGAAAAACTGAAAGACCAATGACAGCCCTTTATCAATATACAATTCCAATTTTTAGCCATTTCGGTTCGGCATGTTACCTAAAAACCAAAAGGGCTATCACGATGAACATGCTTAGATTGAAAAAATGGTATTATCGGGCGGCCGAGAAGAAATTGAATCCCTGAAGCTTCCTAGGACTGTGGCTTTCTCTGATGAGTATCCATTGAAAGGCCGATTTACACATATAAGATAAGGGTTACCTAAAGAACTGGACGGAAGGATACTGGATACAGTTTCTGGTAATGGTAATCGCACGATCTTGGGACCGGAACCTCCTAGAAAAGTCTTCCTGCCTCTTTCTCCGTCGTTCAGACGTGACAACAGCTTCGTGGAAGGGGATCTACATGATATATATGATCCGGGTGGTCGTAGCTCTCTCTGTAAACGTGGGGCGGAACCTGGCCTTTGAATGACCTTTCCTGCGTCTATTTTTCACAGTCTTCTGTCTCAACGGTAGGATGGCGATTGCATGGCGTCAGCTGTGATCTGGTTGATCACATGCATGCTCTGGGGAGCCGAATACACAGCTGAGAATGAAGGTCCTTTCCTACATGGTCAAGCAACACTGGGTGGTCCGAAGAGATTACGACAACTCTCCTCGGGATCATCGGATGCAAAATTTCGAATAGATAGAAGAGTCTCGCGAATCCTTGAGAGTTTAGTGTAGCCACCCACGACACCAGGCGTTGGGTCGGAGCTCACTCAGGTGAAAGGTTGCAATATGAAGTTTGAAGGATGGGTTGCAGTCTTCTTGTGGGTTACTTTTGATAATTCAGATGGCAAATTTAGACATTTATAGTTCCGATTTCGGAATCAAGATGTCGTTTGGTTGGGATGAACCCCACGATTTTCTGCTTTCCAGATCTCAACAGTCAGTGACTAAGTCAACAAGACTTAAACATTAGCTGAATAAAAGTAGAGCATCTCAGCCGAGGCTGCACAGTAGTACCGAAGGGGCTCCACAAAGCAATCTCTTCCAGTGAAGAAGAGCATACGGAGAAATTCAGATGAGGATTTCTAGCCGCCAGTTTACTTGGCGCTTGTATAATATGCATATACATGAAAAAAGAGTAAAAAAAAAGGGGGGGGGGTACTGAGAGGACTGCAGGTAAAAGTTTTCGGGTTTCCAGGCTATGCCGGCCATGAGTGATTAAGAGGAGATAGCTTACCATATTGTATGTAAAGAAAAAGCCACTTTATAATGACGAGAAGATCTTCTGAACTATTCATCGAGGCGAGCTCCGTTGAGAGTTTGCATGATAAATTTTTTGGAAGTCTTCTCGATATTGTGACGTTGCAGAGCATTTGAGAGCGACTGCTACAGATCTATAGAGGTATGAAGGGACAGAGCCGAGAATAATCACAAGCCTTAGAACTGCAAATCAACAAAGTTAAACGCACAGTCCCTCCACAACTGCGAACTACGATTCTAAACGAACGTTGGGCGTATGGGCATATCCCGAAACGCCTTGTACATTTAATAAGTTCCACGTACGGCTTTCATGAACCTCGGCGTAATTGTTCTGCTACTGAGTTGTTTTATTTAACTCTTCACGAGGTTTGTATACAAGCTTTATTAGGCTGACGTTTCGGCGGAGTCGCCTTCCTCAGAGCCTAGGAAGATCTTAACAATTCATGACTATCCGACCAAACGTCTCCACTGCCACACTGAAGTTCGAGACCCCCAGGGCACGCAGGTGATCAAAGGAGAACCACTCACCGTAGCTTGGTGGATTCTTCGAAACCAACCAGCAATCGACGATGGTAATAATCGACCAGTCTCAGCTGGGGTAGGTCTTCATTCAGAGTCTCTATGGGAAGGCCAACTTTATATAAGGCCGCAGCTCCCGCGTGATTGCGAGGCATTCTTCCCTACGATCCATTTTTGGATCAGTGACTTGTATCCAAAATGCCTCGAGGGTTTTACGCGCGCATAATTGCGATTCCTGTGCCACGACCTCCACGGTGACTTCAAAAACGCCTCCGTTGTGCTTTTGTATTCGATGACTCCCTAAGGCAGTGGACTCGTTCAATCGCTTCATACCATCTATGTGCTCCTTAACCCTTACGTGGAGTGGTCTTGCCGTTTCTCCAATATAGTCTTCCCCACAATCAGGGCAAGTGATTTTGTAGACCACCCCAGACATGTTACAATCACCTTCCCTTCCAGCCGTACAAACTACACAGTTTGAGGTTGTACATAGGCGATCGTACAGCCTGTTCCGAACCAGGCGCTTCTTCAGATTGAGGGGTGGTACTTTAACAATAGCAACCATATTTCCCAAGCCCGATCTCTTTAGACACTTCCTAATACAGTGCGTTTCATAATTATAAGGTCACCCCAGATTTTTGCGATTCTGGAGAGAGCAGCCGAAATGGAATTTTTTGGCAAACACAGGCAGATTCCTCGTCACAATGTACCTCCGTACTCAAATTTTGGTCGCAAAATCCTTCACCTCAAATTTCTTACGAATTTTTTTAAGATAGTGTCGGCTTTTGCACCGTTTCATAATTATAAGGTCACCCTGAGAAAGTAAATGATTCATCAATGTTAATGGCATATGTACTACAGTTAATAATCTATGGCTCCTCCTTGTTTAAAAGCAATATCAAAGAGCCTGCCTGGCATACTAGAAACTAAGTTTTGAAGAGTTCCTCATCGATTGCTCTCTATGCTTCGATAATAGCCCGGTTCAGCTCTTCTGTGCTCTGGAACTGACGGTTATTCGCATAGACCTGTCTGTCTGTCATGCCCGAGATGTTTTCCATCGGATTGAGATCGTGACTGCACGCTGGCCATGGCAGGACGCTTATTTATTGGCATTGCAGCCACTCATCCGCTGCACGCCTCACATGAATGGAAGAGTTTTCTTGTTGCAAGACATAGTTTAGATGACGGCGATGGCATAAAAAGGGTACTAGATGATGCTCCAAGACGTTCTGGTAATCCTTGCAATACATACTGCAGCTCACGACAGGTAGATCCAACACGACATCATTGCAGAATGCATCGCACACCATAGACTTCCTCCACCGAAACTGCGACGGCTGAAGTAAACTGGTTCCTTCCTCAAGTCGCACCAGCATCGCTTGTTTCCGTCAGATTGAATTTCTTTTCATCCAAAAAGACGACCTGAGTAGGAATTATTCAGCTCTATGGTGAGATTTCGATGCAGATCTACCTTTGCCCAATCTCTCCCTAGGTTCATCTTTGCAAATCCGAGTCGAGCCTCTTTGTGACGATCGGTGATTCGTGGCACCTTCTCCATTGCTTGCCTGGTGATGTTCTCGCATCTTCTCACTGCTCTCCAGACTGTAGTTTTCGACACAGAGAGGTTTAATTCCGATCGGATCTGGTTCAAGGACGTACTGTTGGAAACAGTCCTCAGAATTTCCCGCTCGTCACGGGTAGTAATCTTTCATGGGTGTTCACAGCTGGTGTTATATCTAACGACATGCGGACTCTCTAGAAATCTCCGAATGGACCAAGGGGATCTCTCTATTTGCCTGGAAATGGCTCGAGTACGGAGCCCACCTTCATGATGAGCCTTCTCATCAGAAGAAAGCAGATGACCACGAGCCATGTTGACAGTCAGGTTTAGAAATGCCTTTGCTACACATGCTTACCTTTACAAGTATCTTCGAACGCGAAATTTCCTCTCTTTCGTTAATAATTGTTCACTTTCTCAGGGTGACCTTATAATTATGAAACGGTGCAAAAACCGATAAACTGTTCTAAAAAAGTTCAGAAGAATGCAGCAGCGGCTAAGGAACGGATACCTAGGTTATTCGTGCTGGGGAATCTGTTCATGATGCTAGAAAAAGTCCTTAATGATTACTTTTTCTGAGAGTGCAAAAATTGAGGGTGACCTTATAATTATGAAACGCACTGTAGTGGCACTGACCCCATCAGAGATAAATGGTAATACGAAAGGAATCTTCCCATCGATCGAAGTACTACCATGTCTGAGGACCACGCCACCAGAAGGTGCTCTTCTTGTAGTTGGAACATTGCGGTAGCCATTCATTTCAGCAACATCGCATGCCATTTTAATCGACTCTTTTCGCCCATCCTCCCCAGTGCAAACCTTCTTAGCGGTGCGAAACATATTCCTAACAATCGCTCGCTTTATGTAAAAATGATGAGCTGAGTGATAACGGACAATGATGTTTTTATTGCTGGGCTTTCTGTACCACTTCGTAATAATCGCATCGCCGTGTAACCTCACTTGAACATTCAGGAATGGAAGCCAGTTTCCGGTCGGTTTTTCCCGAGTTAACTTAATGTGCTCCGATTGTGAGTTCAGCAGGTCAAAACACACACCATTTTAGTGCAGCTCCTCAAGTTTATTCCCTCCCACCTCACAAACACCCAAATACTTCTGGATCGCCTTGGCGCACTGCACCTCAGTGGTTCGTGCGTCATGGAGTCCTTCGATGTAGAAGCCCTTTACACAAATGTCAGCAATGGGTCTGCTATGGAAGCCGTGGTTGAGCTTCTTGGTCAGCACCAAAGCGATATAAATATGCGAGGGCTCTCTATATCCCAACTGATGACACTTGTTCATGAGTGCCTCAGTTGCAACATTTTCAAGTGGTCGGGGAGATATTTAGCTCAGACTAGAGGCTTAGCTATGGGACAACGACTGGCACCTGTCTTGGCTACAGCATTTATGGCCAAGATTGAAGCGCCTGTACACGAATACCTGCCCTTACTTTACTGCAGGTACATAGACGACTGCTTCATAGTTTGTGCGACACAGAAAGAAATAGACGTGTGTTTTGACCTGCTGAACTCACAGTCGGAGCACATCAAGATAACTCGGAAAAAACCGACCGGAAACTGGCTTCCATTCCTAAATGTTCAAGTGAGGTTACACGGCGATGCGATTATTACGAAGTGGTACAGAAAGCCCACCAATAAAAACATCATTGTCCATTATCACTCAGCTCATCATTTTTACATAAAGCGAGCGATTGTTAGGAATATGTTCCGCACCGCTAAGAGGGTTCGCACTGGGGAGGATGAGCGAAAAGAGTCGATTAAAATGGCATGCGATATTGCTGAAATGAATGGCTGCCGCAATTTTCCAACTACAAGAAGAGCACCTTCTGGTGGCATGATCCTCAGACATGGTAGTACTTCGATCGATGGGAAGATTCCTTTCGTATTACCATTTATCTCTGATGTGGTCAGTGCCACTATTAGGAAGTGTCTAAAGAGATCGGGCTTGGAAAATATGGTTGCTATTGTTAAACTACCACCCCTCAATCTAAAGAAGCGCCTGGTTCGGAACAGGCTGTACGATCGCCTATGTACAGCCTCAAACTGTGTGGTTTGTACGGCTGGAAGGGAAGGTGATTGTAACATGTCTGGGGTGGTCTACAAAATCACTTGCCGTGATTGTGGGGAAGACTATATTGGAGAAACGGCAAGACCACTCCACGTAAGGGTTAAGGAGCACATAGATGGTATGAAGCGATTGAACGAGTCCACTGCCTTAGGGAGTCATCGAATACAAAAGCACAACGGAGGCGTTTTTGAAGTCACCGTGGAGGTCGTGGCACAGGAATCGCAATTATGCGCGCGTAAAACCCTCGGGCATTTTGGATACAAGTCACTGATCCAAAAATGGATGGTAGAGACTGGCTGAGACTGGTCGATTATTACCATCGTCGATTGCTGGTTGGTTTCGAAGAATCCACCAAACTACGGTGAGTGGTTCTCCTTTAATCACCTGCGTGCCCTGGGGGACTCGAACTTCAGTGTGGCAGTGGAGACGTTTGGTCGGATAGTCATGAATTGTTAGGATCTTTCTAAGCTCTGAAGAAGGCGACTCCGCCGAAACGTCAGCCTAATAAAGCTTGTGTACAAACCTCGTGAAGAGTTAAATAAAACAACTCAGTAGCCTTGTATATTGTTTCGTGGGGATCAGCCTATTTGAGGTCCTCCAATCTACCATCTCAGGCAATCCTTGTTCCAATTAACAGGCTCCGTAGGTGTGGAAGATATGGTTGTTTCAGACGGCTATTGGTATTGGTCCACTACGGATTTCCTTCACTGAGTTCTCTCTCACTGAAGGATCCCCAGCCGATTAGCGACAAGGCTACGTAGGGCGTCCTCAGTTGGCGGGTAGGGGAATAAATCGCAGGTCCAAAGCAGCCGGTACTTGCCCAAAAACGCAGCTGGATTCAGGGGATGGGCTCTGTTTCTGCTGTGTTGGGTTGATATACCTCTTGTATCTATGTGTATCCATACACATACGTGTGCGGAAAGTCTGCGGGTGCAGGTGATATCCTGCCCATCTAAGCCAAAAGCTTTCATTCGAATGACTGGATAGTATCCGGGAGGTGATTCAAGGCTCCAAAATTAGAGCCCCCCGTCCACTCTGAGATGGCCTGGCTGGCTACCGTAAGTGAACCCAGCCACCATGTTTGACCTTGGCCAGCTATTCGTGGGTACCGATATGTCAAAAACCATATAAGAATCTATAGACAATAGGTCATAAGGACCTCATCCCCTACTAAACCTGAGAGAGCTCCAAAAACGGCAGCGTTGAGTTGGACCGCTGGAAAAAAGGCTGCTGAAATCCAGGGCCAAAACAGGTTGTTCGAAAGGAGATGGACAGGATGGCGATCTGTACTTTCAACGCACGAAAGCTTGCATCAGAAACGTGTATAGAAGACCTGATGATGCAAGCTAGGAAGATCAAGTACGACGCCATCGGACTGACATAGACGAAAAGGTATCGTCTGCTGCACGTCGTATTAGAGACTGAAGGAAAACTGTTTTTTGGAACATGCGACAGCACAGGCATTCGGTGCGTAGGCGTCCGTGAATACGCACTTCGCCATGAACATCGATTCGTACGAAAGCTCGACAACCCGAGTGGACCTTTGCGATCATGAAGATGAGGCATAAGCCAGGCTCTAACAGTCTTAGTTGCATATGCATCAACACCAAGCCACAATGAAGGGGAGCTGAAAGCGTCTTATATGGATCTGTAGGGGCTCGAGACAGAAGACCAAACTTTCTTCAAAGCCATCGCTGGTGATTTCAACGCCAGACTAGTCCCAGAAGAACGGCAGAAGAGCTCCACGTCGGGACTCAGGGAGCGGAATGGAATGGAGTGAAAGGCTATCCGAGTTCATCAAGTCGATCCGCACTATGCATGCTAACTTGCAGTTCCAGACGCCCTCTCATTTGCGATTGACATGGGAGTCAGCTAGTGAACAGTTCCATAATGGAATAGACCACATCATCTTCAATCGGAAATTTCGCTGACTGACGTCGCTGCTGTTCCGTAGTTCTACACGGGATCGGACCATCATCTCCTCCGCGCTAGACTCCGCTCTCGGTGCGTGAAGAAAGAGCAATAAAGTTAAGCAAACTAAGCCATAAACTCTCCATCAACTGGGACCACTCCGCTATCTTGCGAGTGAATGGGAAGATTCCGTCATCGACATCATTGATGAAGAATACAACCGACTCGTCGAACATTATCACAACAGTGTCAGGAAAGCAGAGAAACTCAAAGATGCCAAGAAAGGTTTCTTCGAAAACTCTGTAGCTGATACCAGCGTGACGTCGCGCGGACTGCAAGCAATACAACTAATGTAAGAACTTGAGGGAAGAGATAAAGGAAGGTCTGAAAGAGATAAGAGCTGCAGTTTTGAATGAAGGCCGGGAAAACCTTTCGCTAAGCCCTTCTGGCTAGGCTCTTCACGTGATAACTTTGGGATGCAGAGTGCCTACGGCGTGGAAAACTGGCAAGATTATGATGCTGTATAGGAGGG
Organism: Haemonchus contortus; assembly: GCA_000469685.2. NCBI lineage: Eukaryota > Metazoa > Nematoda > Chromadorea > Rhabditida > Trichostrongylidae > Haemonchus > Haemonchus contortus. The sequence continues at coordinate 34,023,805 of LS997566.1, read as the reverse complement.
GGATCCAGATGACATGGACATGCACATCGCCCAATCTGACGCTGTCTTAATTACAAGTTTTCATGCGCTCACTCTCAACAGGATTGACTTTTCTATCCTGCCCCCGCTCAAGTATTTATTTCGCACGATCCTTGCCTCTTGTGGGAGGTGTCTGGCAATGGCACTAACCATAAGCGTTCCCACCTTGCCTCCAGTCCAACCAAATGTGAACGTTCTAGGTCCACGGGTGCAGGAGTTATGAATTTCCAGTCGGACACACACACAAACGCACACACTCACAATTACACAGACATTAGCGCATTACATAAAGTAGGATGCTTCAAGAGCTCTACAGAGACTTCACTGCCAGGGCCTCGCCATCTATAAGAAAAAAGTCATAGGCTGATCTCATAGTCCGCCGGCCGGCGAGCCGGCGTGCTACGAGGCAGTGCTAGGGGGAGGAGGGCGGCAGACGGTCGGTCGAAGGGGTGAGAACAGAGGAGAACATGATCAAAAACCAAACAACAAGGGGATCGTACAAATGGTTTTTGATCTTGTCTCTCCTTGTTTATAGCCCTTCGAGGGGCTGACCGACCGTCTGCCGCCCTCCTTCCCCTAGCACTGCCTCGTGGCACGCCGGCACTGTTCTTGTAGAGACATCGAACACTACTTACAACATCGAACATTGAGCAGGCGAAGTGAAGGTCGATTTGGACTGTGCTTGTTTAAAGATCGACTTGAGACCGGAAGAAGACGATGTTCATGAGGAACGAAATGATATCTGATCTTCCCTTGACACTAGAAGGAAAGAATACCTCCTAATACTCTAGCTACGTGTCTAGGTCAAGAAGTCAGCATGATGAACGATCAAGCTGCGGAACTTAGCAGAAGGAAACATGTGGGAGCATTCAAAAATGTTAAGGTAGTGGAGATGGAGGCAAAGAACGTCCGGCTCCGTGCTTATCTTTTCGATACTGCTGTCCCTCCTGCTTTACGTACCCCTCGGAGATTTGAACTCTACGGAAACAGGGCGAGCATACTGTCAGCGTGGCTCAAAGCGCTTTTAATCGATCGGGATTTTACTTATACGAAAGTAGAATGGAATCTGGAGATCTGATTTTCCTCCCTGAAGGGTCTTTACCCAGTTGGATGCGAGGCTACGTGAGGCCACCCTTCAGTGGCGGATAGGATTAAACAGCGGCTAGACAAGCCTAAGTACCTGTTGAGAGACGCGGGGGATGAGATTCCTGTTGCTGCTAAGCTGAATCAATTTACACTTTCTTCCTTCACGCGAACCTACCGAAGAATGCTTTTTGAAAGAGTTTCGGGAGTAGTTGATTTTCTGCATGTCAACTCAGCCAGAAGCTTGCATTCGAGTACCGACATTAGCGGTCTTTTACCGGCCGAAGCTTCAGAAGCGGTGCGAGTTGGTATCCTATAAAAAGGTGCCTAGCCCACTCAATTAAGGCTAACCATTCTGGTGTATACACAGTCTTTTCCGGGTCAAGCTATTCGTGAACTCTCATACGTCCAAGACTCTGATATGGTGGATTTCATTTTCCTGGAAATGAGAGTGAGCCGGTACGCTAGCATTGTATAGGATCGCTTGGAAGAAACGACTCAGTGGCTACACGTGGCTTTCTAAAAAGAGAAGAACTGGGATATTGACAATGGCAATCACTCACGTCTCACATCATTAGTATGTTCTGGAGACTCCATTTTGAGAGCCAGGAAGGCAAGGTGCGACGTCATATGATCAGGAAGGAAAAGCAATAATCTCAACACGCCCATTTTTTCAAAATGGAAAGGCTGCTCTCTGAAGCTAGGGGTGCAGATGTCCTTGTCAGCGTTAGTCTTTCCATCATCGTCGATTCTTTTGGCATTTGGAACATACATTTGTGATAGAGATGCGTGATAGAAATCCATAATAATATTAAATTAGTTCAACTTCTTCCAAGGCGTTTGTACTACTGTCGGTGTTGATTCGGATTCTTGTGGATTTTCGAAACAATAGTGGCATCAGAGGAAAATTTCGGCGCTTAATTGCGTCAAGGAGTCAAGTTCAGTGAATAATACTTCAAGACCTCCAACAATTGGATCCCTTCTTTACTTGGCAATTCCGTGGGGAAATACGGTCATCGACAAAATCGATGAAGGATACACGTCACGCGGGGGAGAAATCGGCGAACTGCAGGCAATTGTCAATTATTCTACGAATTTGCGACGCTACTCATTAGTGCGAGAGCGTGCGACAACGGAAAAGCCTATGGAAAAAAGTGATTCGGCGGAAATTGCCAAATTTAGAAGTGTTCCAGCGGTTTCCGCTTAGCTTTGCTAATTAGTAGTTGATCGTCGTCACGACGCACCAGTGACTGCATCTTGAAGAGAGAAAAGGGAGGTCGTAGACCACTCTCTCTTTGATATCTACACTGCCAGGTCTGCTTGTGTATCACTTGAGACTCTTCAGTCCTTCTTTCTGAAGTTCGACATGCTTTTGAATCAGTGAAGAATTGTACAGTACCAGGTGTTGATTGGACCCAATAACAACTTGATTGAAGGGCTTCCCACCGTTTTCGTCAGGAACTTCTACGCTCCCGGTTCCGTGCATTCCACAGTTCAACTCAGTTCACCGAGATCAACGGAGTGATGGAATAGAGATCCAAAATAGTTCAATGTTGAAGTTTTCGTTGCATCAAAATTCGAGAGGGCACGTCAGTAGCATCGACACTTGCTATAATCCTACTTATATAATCGGCTAAGTGTGTCTGTTGGTGTGTTTGTGTGTGAGTGTCAGTATGTGTGTGTTTGTCTGACCGGAAATTCATAACTCCTGTCCCACTAGAGCTAGCGCATTCAAATTCGAAAGTGAGATAGACATCAGGATGGGAACACTGATGGTATGTAATAGGAAGTGAGAACAATCAAAAGAAACTGATAAGAAGCCTTAAAGGGCAGAGGCCACAGGATCCGTAACTCCCTTCGTATCAGAGATGAATCCTTGGCACTTTCGAGGTGATGTAGAATGTGATGGGACCATTAATGGTTGGTGACAGGGAATGATGCCATTCGATAGGGACTGATAAGAAGCCATAGAAGGCGAGAACAGCTAGGTATGTAACACCCTTTCTGTTAATAATGGAACTTTGGAATTTTAATAGGTCATGTAAGATGTGACACGATCGTAGGTACTCGGTGACCGGATCGAGCTGATAAAACTGATAAGGGCTATCGAAAATCCTGGAAAGCGTAGAGCCACCATAATAATGGTATTAATGATGGAGCCTTGACAGTTTGGCATGTGATGTGGAGTATGGCGGGATTGTAGACTATCGATGATAGGAACTGATAACAACTGATATCGACTAATAAGAGCACTTACCAACTGAATTTAACTCCTGTGGTATTGCGATGTATTTATGATTGCGACTACTATATAGATTACAACCGCTACCCAGCAAGGTTTGTAACTCGGTGGAAGATCAAGATTACTTTATGTTTTGATATCATTTGCGACAAAGCTCATCCGACCGCCAGTAATTTGGGGCTCTCAACTAATGATGTACCGTGGAGGAAAGAAGGTCAGTGATAACGACATCTGATAATGGTGTTATTATCACTTGATAACTTTTGTGAGTACTACTCAATTCTTTGATGCCCACCAGTTAAACCTTTTATGGTTCATAATTTTCAAGATGAAGAGCAACCGATTGACACTTTTAATCGTAGGCGTAAGCATTGGCACACCTTAAATACCACTGGCGCTGCCCTGTATGCCAGCTCCCCTCTTTCTGGGTCCTGTGTCAAAGTTGTGTAGGGTGTGTTCAAAAAATGGGGGATGGGGGGGGGGCGGTTACCGATTACTAGAACTTAAAGAAAGAGGCAAACCCGGCGTTAGCGAAAAGCGGTGAGAAAACAGTAAATGGGAAGTCAACAGATACTGTTTATATTGGTACTCTAACAAGTCGTAGGTAAGTGGTAGTAGGCATGTGGTGCACGCATTGGCGTACGTAGCCCAACTGGTTATGTATAACCAGAAGCATAATTTTCACTGCAAGAGTTCAGTGTGTTATGGCATGGCTAATACATATACTGCAAAATTAACAGGAAACAGAAAATCACATTCTTCAGCTATTAATCGTTTAGATGCCAGCATTTTCCAAAATGGACATATTTGGAACAATCGCCTCGGTGAACATTCTTTGGCTACTCTAATCGTTTAGATGCCAGCATTCTCCAAAATGGATATGTTAGCACTTTTCCGAAATGAACATATTTGGAACAATCACCAACCTAAAGGGAGAATCAAAAGTCAACGGGCACGGCTTACAGGAGTTATCGCGATGGAAGAATGTCATGCAGAGGCCTCACTACCATTCCTATCGTATGCTCCAATCCCAATCTCAATAGATTCTGCAGGGCCAAAAAATGCAGAAAGTCGCAGACCCACTTGAGTGATGACACGCAACCCTTCGTCGTTTTCTCTGATCAAAAAAATTTTTACGATAAAACCATCCCTCGACAACCAAAACGTTCGCGTTTCGGAAAGAAACATTCGGCGTGTGATATCTCATAAAAAAGTTGTTATCAGAACAGTAAAATGATGTTTTTCGAGGAAATCATTAGCAAGGTTAAGCCGCTCGTGGTTTCTTCGGTGCAGGCGTGAAAATTGACCAAGACCAGTAGTCAAACGGCGTACTAATGGAAGTAAATAGAACACTGATCCGACTACGTTCTCTGAAACATCTTATAGTCCTTCCAGCAGGACGCTACTCCAGCCCACAGAGCCAAGCTTGCCCGCGAGTGGTGCCGACGACAGCTGCCCGACTTCATTGGTGAAGAGGAATGGTCATCCTATTCTTCAGAACTTGGCTCACTTGAATCCCACGAATAATCCCTGATTAGAAGAGGATCTGTCGAGTTTGCAGTTTCAGTTTGGAGTCCTAGAATGCAAAAGCTGGAGGACGGCTGGGAAGAAATGGAGAAGGATATCTGCGTGCCTCATGCGATCAAGTCGAAAGCAAACTTTGACTTCTATTCGCGCTCACGGGGGATATTTTGAAATGCGACTTTAGCATGTTGTAGCACATAGTGTTAGCTAGCGTGCATAAAAATTCCATCGTCTTCCGCAGTTGAGAAGTTTCAAATGTATTGCTATAAATCGGCGCAAATAATTTTTGGACACCCTGTATAACCTCATCCGTCATTTAGATGATCATGGCTTTTGGAGCGGTGCTGAGGACGCCTCTATTTGTGTATGTCAAAAGCCAGATGGTCGAGTGGATTGCTCTCGTTTCAAGGACACGGGACACAGTATTTCTTTCAATCAGAGCTTTCGTGAAAGTCTTCCCACTGCGCTGGCGGCTTCTCATTTTAGGCGCGTTGAGCCTTAAAACTCATAAGAAACAGGGAAGCCCGTCGTTAGCCGGGAAACTCGACTGATACTGAAAGATACTCCAAGAACTCGACATACAGAACTTCACTTTTTAAATTTCACATTTTCAGCGAAAAGAAAACGATCACCTTAGAGAATGGAATTTGACAAGGTGAATCATCTTAACTCAACTTTACCCTCTGAGGTCGTCCGTCATCCAAAAGAGGAAGACGTAGGAAGGGGTTGACGGCCGACATTCAGATCCCTACGCTCTACAGCCGTTGTCAGAGCAGGCCCGCAACACAGATGCCGAGCAGGAGGGACGAATGCTGGCTTATCGCCTAGGGAATCCTTGTGATTTTGACGACATACCTAGGTGATGTTGTAAAAATGGTGGAAAAATCAGCTCAGAGCTGAGCGGAACTACAGGGGAGCACCGAGAAACATAGAGGAAATAGTGAAAAAGGAAAAGAACATCTGATTGCGCTGCTCACTGCTGTGTTTGGTTGGCAAAGCCGCTCGTTCGTAAACTAAACTATTCACATCAGGGATTACAGCTTCACTTATAGTCCTGTGAGACCAAACCTTTTTTGAAACAGAAAATGTGACCTTCCGTTCATAAATTATTATCCTACCAGTCGGATCGCCCGGCTAAGGCCAGGCTCTTCTTCTTGTGTCAAACACCCTGTCCCGAGAAATGTTGAACTGAAGAACTTTTTATCCTTCTTTAAAGTTTATAGTTTTTGAGTTTTTTCACTGTTCAGCTGAGTGAGAGTATGAAACTGAAACAGAGCTCGAAAAAAATTGTGTCGTCGTAGCATATCACATAGGCTCTTTTCTGGAGAAAAAAGAGTGAGCTTAGAGAGCGTACCTTGACATATCTTCTGTGCACTCTGGATAATAAACGGAAATAGCTTTTAGGAGAAAAAAAAATTCCCGTCTGTAAGTGATTTAAGGTTATTACCCACCGTAACTGTTACCACCTGCACTCCCATCAAACTCCAGGGTTTTAGATCTATATCGTGTATAGTATTCACGAATTGATTCTTGATATGTTACATTCGATGAAGCGGTTAAGTACGTGCAATGCTAATGATGGTAAGAAATCGGCTACCAGATTTCCCTCCTTCTTATAACAAAAAGGGTAATAATGGGCTAACGGGTATGGGTACATACGTGCGTCCGAGGATGCGCGCGGCAAATTGCGCGACGAGGTGCGTGGTGATCCGAGCGACTATGGCACCTGTCATTGGGGCTCAATTTCGAAATACAGTAGTTCAGTAGGGTCAGCTGATACTACAAATCCACTCTACTTCGAATTTGTGCCCCAATAATAGGCGCCAGACTCGTTCGACTCACCACGCACTTCGCCGCGCAATTCGTCGCGCTCATCCTCGGACGCACGTAAGTTCCGTCCCCCTGGGCTAACCCACCACTGCTTCTTCAGAATAAATTGTGCCTTCACGGACACAAAATTTGGCAAAGGACCAATAGAGCGGTGTCAGTGTGTTTAGTACGTGCCGATGTTCATGCCTATAATTGAAAGTCTCGATTCATTGCTCTTCATCACAAAGACAGGTCCCGATGATGGCTTGATCGACTGACAGTAAAAGTCTTAAATGGTACGCACTGAAGTTGTCGAGTGGTAATGTCGCACATTATCAGATTTGGTTATCAGCAAACTTTTCTTCGCTACGGATTTATCACTAATTGGGAATCTCAGACCATTGACGATCGGAAGAGTTCAGTTACAAAAGATATCGAAACAAAAAGAAACTATGATTCACCTTCTGAGGTGCTTTATCAAGTCCTTTCAATTGTTATCACCCCTATCACATACCATCAATGTTCCCATCCTGCCCCCCTACTCCCAAGTTTGAAGTCCTAGGTCCACGAAAACAGGAGTTATGAATTCGCGGCCTAAAATTTCTATCTCGCACGCCCTGCCCCTGTAAGCGGAGTCCGGTCCTGCCACCAACCATATCTGTTCCGATCCTCCCCCCTCCACTCCTACCACGTTCGAACGCTCTAGGTCCACGGGGACAGGAGTTATGAATTTCCGGTCAGACACACACACACACACACACACACACACACACACACACACACACACACACACACACACACACACACACACACACACACACACACACACACACACACACACACACACACACACACACACACACACACACACACACACTCACACACACACACACAAACACACACACAAACACACACAAACACACATGGACACACACGGGCACACACAGACATACACAGACACACACACGCACACACGAGGCGATTTTGACTTTGACTAAGAGCCGACATCAACACCCAGAATCAGAAGCATTAAGATCTCAATACCATTTGAAAATTCTGCAAAAAAAACCACGAAGCTCTACTCCATGGCTCGTTCTCAAACGACTTCTTTGATTTTTACTTATACGGGGTCACAATGAGAAGTCTGTGACACAGTTACAGTAATACTCGGTGCATGTTGGTATGGGCAAGAGCATTGCGGCTGTTGGTCTGCGCATTGTGATGATGTTGTCGTAAGAATTAAGGCTCAGTGTTCAAGTTAGATACATGGTTATACTCAGCACAATTAAACATCGTTGTGGTCAATGAGATGAATAGTGTGAGCCATTTCTGCTTTCAGAAGACGTTGATTTTGATGAAGTGGACAAGAGGAAAGGAAAAACTTTCAATGAACTGTTTCGCGGTATGACAGGTATTCCATACATATTTTGACGAAAAACATATGGATGCAATACAGTGAAAAAACGGATACGATTAATGCAGTCTAGGTTCGAAGTAAAAAATACTGTTCTGAGGTATGACATAGGTTTCTCTGATCCCTTGGATTGACTGGAAATTTGATATTTACTGGACTGTAATGACCATCACACAAACTTTTCAACAAGAAGTGTACAGAAAATACTATAGAAAGAGCACCTCATGACTTTGATGAGTTTCTGTGGTTGATTTGAGACAGGGATGTACAGTTAAGGTCAACATCAATCGGCCATTACAATTTTGTTTATATCATCATTAAGTGGCAAGCGATCTCAGAGAAAAAATGAAGGTGCTGTTGCAGTATGTAAAGGACACGCACATCAGACGAAGATAGGTTCCGATAAAAACAGAACGAGAAGAACTGATTGCGATGTGTTCGTAGGTCATCTGTGGATTGACGTGAAAGATGAGACGCTTCCCAGTCGGATATCGGTCAGTCTGATTGAAGTTTTATGTTTTCTTATGGTGGTTAACCCAGCTTGGTTCGCCGTACTATTTCGCATATTGAACAATTTCGTGATCTCTTCCTGCTCCCATTCAATCCCATCATTTCGAAAATGCAGTGAGAGAGAGCTTGCCTGCAGCTGGTAGTTGCATTGGAAGAGAAGCACGTAATTTCACAAAAAGAACGGTAATGTCAACTATCTTTCCACTGCCTTTTTTCAATCGTGTCGATAGTTGTACTTGTACGATGAATTCGTCGATACTTCTCTGGTCATGCCAGCATGAGACAGAGAACCGAAGTTGGAGTTTGAAGTTCTATATTCACTCTTTTCGCAATATCTTGCCAAGAGCAGCAGGACTTAACTTACAAATGCTGATAGTTTTCGAAGATGGTCCAGTCACTGTCTGCTATTGTTACTATGTGCTTTCTGACTAACATGAAATTCCTATTCCCTGTGACGAGGATGGCGGTATTCCCCTGAAGAAGAACCCGGCGAAACGTGCATATTACATATGGGGGATTCTATTTACAGACCGTACTAAGTTGAAACTTGAACTTTGATTAGTATTAGTTCTCGGAGTAATTTAAGAAATCTATTTTATTTCTATCAACTCTTTACGTGGAACTCATTAGCTCACATACATGCCCACCTTTTTAAATTTCTGACAGGACTTCTAGGAAAGAAGTTGGAGCCTCCAATAAGAGAATTAGGTTCACCAGGCTACTACACAATACTATTATAGTAGAATGACACCAACTTCTAGCGAATGATTTTTAAAAATGAGCGACCTTAGTTGCTACTACACAGCTGTGACGCTAGAAGATATGTATATTCATCACGGTCCCGCTGACTAGCTACTAAGTGAAAATAGCCGGAAATCAGTTAACATTGTTAAAGACATAGTTTGTGAAAATTTTATGTGTTGTACTTCTACTACTAGGGGAGGGGGCAAAATAGCACATCAGAGGCAAGGATACGATAAAACAAGAGTCCTGAACCTGTGAGCAGTTTTTAACTACGACTTCCGCAGTAGGAAGAGATTCCACAGCGATCGAGGGTCTGCACAAGATTTCTGTCGCTGTAGATCAACGTGTGTGAGCTGTAAGCGTGTAATAGCTGTGTTTATAACAAGCATTCTCTATGCTGTAATTCACTTCAGGTCCATTATAATGCTTCATTGGGCTGTGAGCACTAACTCGCGGAACACGTTTCGAAGAGATTTCTTACCTTCAATTAACGATAATCATGATTCTAGGACCTCCTTGAACTGAGTTATGAATTTCAATCTCAGCTTCGCCCGCTTTATGGACCACCCTTCCTCCGTACTCCCTCCCAATTTTTGCCGTTTTCCCACGCTTCGTTCAATGTGTGAAGCTTCGCTGAGTTTATGCATGATCTGCACTTGCTTGCTCATTCTTTCGATCACGTGAAAGTTTCTTTCATTTCATTTGATGACCCGATCCTCACCTTTGCTCTTTATTTTCCTGCCTCTGGGTATGAAATAGGATTAGAATGCTGCTTTGTCCATGGCACCGCCTACTTCGGAGCATATCCCGACTCCGTGGGCAACGTTCTGCTGAGTTCACATGTGCCCTACCTATTTTAAGTTTGTCCCGATCTCTCAGATATTTCCCAGGTAATAACGAGTTTTGTGGCATTACGAGCGCGTTGTGTATAGCGCTATAGCAGGACGAAAAAGCGCATCTTTTGTGTTTGAAGTAGCCACCAAATAAGTCCATTCTCAAGAGTACGTCATTGGGTGTACGGAGGAAACTTGAGCCACAACTGCGCCCCACCTGATATGCTTTTCGACTACTGCGTCAACACATTTCACGAGGATGAGAAGCTCCCATCAATAAAAACCTTCTCAACCATTTTCTTCAATTTCCAAATTTTCGGATGGCATTGCAACTAATCGTTCTCACACTGCTTTTTATCCAAAGTATCGTGATTGCCTCTCGGACAACAGGAACGTAAAAAATAAAAATAGATAGATAAATAAGTGAAATAAAATTACCGTTTATCTAACAATGTAAATAATTGCTTCAGTCTCGCATATCACCCTTACACCTCCGATGCTCTGTGGAACGGATACTATTTCGATCTCTCTTCCGGTGCACAGACGGAGACATGAAAGTTGTCATCTAGTGGTATAAGGGCACAGCTCTGTGCAGCAATATAATTACAAGCACCTACCATTGTGTGACTCTTTTCGGCACGGAATAGTCTGGTAAACATTTTCGGTAGTGAGAGCGGGAGACCACAAATAAGGTTGTTGGACTCATTTGTCCCAGTGAATGTCATGTACATGCGCTTATCCATGTCTGACAACACAGAGTGGGCTTTCTTGCTCTAGAGAATTTAGAGAGTGTCATTATCCTGCACCATAGTTAATAATGAACTAAGGAACTACTGGGCACTCTTGGTTCCTGAAGAAAGATTTTTTAGCAGAAAAGTGGTGGATGATCGGTGACCTCACTTTTGGCGCGACACTTACAAACAGCTCTGTCCAAAGAACGGTCCCATGAACGGCTCTCTTGCCTTTCCTTAATGCTTAAATTTTTTATATTTGGAAGCAACTATACCTCAGGAAGCCATCCACTCCGACAGCAGAAAAAAATGACCTTCTATGATGAATGGAAAGATCGATTTATTTGTGTAAGGCAAAAACTGGTTTATTTAATGGAGAAGGCACTATTACATGATGGGAAAATGAGTGAAATAGTTTTTGTAACATATGCCCTATCAATTGAATAGTTTCTCGCATTGATGTTTATGAATATTTAACCAGCTTTCACTGGTTTCATTGATGCGAGTGTATGTATTCTAGGGGAGGGGGGGAAGATTCGTGCGTCTGGAGATGCGTCCGGCAAATTGTGCCATTCGAGGCGATCTGAACGACTTAGCGCCTATCGTTAGACCCAAATTTGAAGTAGAGTAGGGTAGTAGGATCACCTGATCCTATTGATCTTCTTTACTTCAAATCTGTGGCCCAACGATGAACGCTAAAGTCGTTGAAATCGCCACGAATTTCGCCGCGCAATCTACCGAGAGCATCCCGGGACGCATCATTGTATCCATATCCGGATTCCAAGAGTACATTCCCTTGCTGAGGTCTCACCAATTCCGCCATCTTCTTAGGTGTGGCTGTGATTGTTATGATTATGCTTCAGATAGAACAACTTCTTTTGTGGTGATCAAACTATCACTAGATCATCATTGATGCCACGTTTGTTGGATTCACTCGCACACTCCGTCCATTTAGTTTCGCTTTTTTCCTTTCAATATAACGTCTAACTCTCCCGCCTACATTGGGTTTAAATTTCGATTTCTATATTGCTTTTATTTTTTGGTTCTTTGGTTGTCTCCATAAGAATTAGAAGGGCGAAGTTCTTCATGCAGTCAACTTCTCAGGTATGGTTTTCAGGGCACCTGGTAAATGCACAATGCACAAGCAACGCAGAATACCCCACTTAATGCACTCTCTCACTGCTCTCCGTTGCCTAAGGAGCGGTGAGAGGTCTGGGCGCTCCAGGAACCCGGATATCAACGTCCCGTGAACGCGTAACACAGTAACCCTAGCACCCCATTGCGCAACCCGTGCTCTTCACCCGGGGGTACCTTTCCTTTGCGTCGTATATGTGACGGATGTCTGGAGGCGCCTCAACGTGTGTTTGGGTTGCTGTGTCACACATTCACGGGACAATTAAATCCGTCTCGTCAGGTTTCATCACTAGGAAGACCCCTTGACTCCGCACCTTTCTAGTCTTATCAATCGATAATCCACAATGGAAACCTATACTTCCCATACTCTCTATTATAGATACCATTTTGAATAATCTTACTGATAGTGCAGAGCCATTAAGTTTCATAGCAGGGAAATGCGTATAGATCGACTTTTCTTTTGATTAACTCTATATTTTTCCAAAAAATTTCAGGAAGTAAAGCGAGTGCTTACTGCTTGTTGCTGCACCTCTGGGTAGATCGAGGTTCACTTCTACTAATGAGTTCACAGTTCGTTTCTTCCCTGCCGTGGCGAATCTAACCTGAAGAGGATCACCCGTTGAAATGATTGTAATTGGTAAACCTAAAAATTCTAGCAACTTGTGAAATGTCCTTGCTCGAGTGATCAATGATCGTCAACGATGTTTGAACGACGAGACATTTCTTTTTGTCACGGTTCATTGCCACATTTGCTTTTCATTGATGTCACAGTATCTTGGAAAACCTTGTTGATAACATTACAAAGAGCAGCATTACGGCTAGCTGTCAAGTCAATAATCCTTTCCAAGCTGAAACCTCTGTAAAATAGTTAGCGAACACACAACAGGATACTATTCTGTACGACTCAATAGCAATCATGGATGTGCGTATATAGGCTTATGATCGGAGATACGTTTGTAATTTGATTTTGAAGTTTCTGGTAAATTAAAATACTATTTATGGGCCATGTGACACTCTCAAGAATCCAAGTATTGTAAGGATACCGAGAAAGTTACCTCTGGGGTGAAAATAGCTCTTTCCGAGGTTCTGTGCTGCGTGACAACACCGATATACAGATTAATTCTGCTTCGGACTATAAGCTTACCACAGTTTGTTCTGTTGACATAAGTCAGAAGCAGTTTTTTAAATATCAGAAACGGGCCTCTCCATGTGGTTGAAAATTCCCAAAAAGTTATCATTGAATCTACTGACACCCTTCCTCCGTTCCATGGAGTTAGAAACTTCCTTCATTGAAGCTTGGAAGAGTTGCTTCACAAAAATAGACTGTGGCTGTTGTTGGGCGACCTTCGTGTCGTCGCGTGTCAACAACCTTCACTCAAGGTGGAGTTCCGTTAAATCATTCTTTACAGGCCACTTCTGCGACACAGGAGAGAATTCATGGTACGGTAGTTTTTCTGGTACCGATTCTAGATTATCAATATAGCAACCGGTTCATGAGTTCCGGAAAGCTGCCGAGCTCAAGCGATTGTTCTGTCATCGAATGTTGATAACCCTTCTCGTGACATCACTCGAGATCGAAAATGGGGCAATCACTTCACTTATATATTACAAACCGTGGAGTGTTAACAGTTTATCTTTAAGTATCAAGAACTTTTCTACAGGGTGGACCAAAATTATGATTACAGCCGCTGCATTGCAATTTTTTTCTAAATTCATATCATTCCGATCGCTTTCTTACATTTCACAAGATAAATTACATTATTCCCTTCCTTATGATATTAAACCTTTGGTAGGTTTAATGATGTAGGCGTCATTACCCCGTGAATCAATCACCATTTACAAGCATCAGGTGCATCTACAGACGACCTAGTGTGAAAAGGCGAACTTGGGAGCCCTGACGTAGATCTCATGGATGTCTCATTGCGGTCAGCCTTTGAGATGAGACCATCTGTTAGCCCAACAAGAAGTGAAACAATCGCGGAAATGCCTTCCAAAAAGCGGGGATCAAGTCGATGAATCAGCTGCATGCCGCTGTCAATGCCTTCCGTCGTCGTTTCTGAGGTGGGGTGAAAGCAGGAAGCAACAGATCCTAGTTTCAATGTGATATTTTGATAATAGATTAGTGATAAACACTTTAGATAATTAGTTCGTATTATTAGCTTTCTATCCGTTTTTGGGGATGTGATGCCTGTGTAATCATAATTTTGGCCCACCCTGTATACCAGCGGTCGAGACCAACAGAAATTCATCTTCAAACATCGACAGTTCTTTTGACCAGAACACTAATGAAGTAGACTTTTCATTTCATCCATTTTGCTGAAACCCGTGATGTGTTAATCATTTTGTCTCTGGGAAGGACAATCAGAATATTCCGTAAACCGGTGGTCACGAGCCATGCTGCACCTCTTTTATTTCAAACAATTTGGCACAAGCCGTAGAGTAGCAATTAGTTCATTCTCTGTAGCAAGAACCCTTATAGAACCAATAGTAGCAGAAAATAAGGTCATCTCAAGGTATCGAGAACCTTTATTATCCCGGTGATTGTGACCATTGATTGATTAACTATCCCGATCTTTTCAGCTTGTTGGGTACTGTACAGTATCGACTAGTTCATCGTCGACGAACTAGCTTTGCATGTGATCAGCTCATTTATGAACCCATTGATCCTTCGCTTGTTAACTTTCTTGTGAAGAGGCCATTTTATCACTGGTCTCTTTCTGTGGACACGATTAAGGCTAATTGGACGTGCTGCCTCGGAGTAATGCAGTGAAGCAGGTTCAATCGATTGCTTATCCCTCCTATATAATGAAAAAATGCAACCATTGACTTCTCAACACATGAATCCTCCTTAATGATATCCTCAAGAAATTACAAAATCAGCACGCTCGAAGCAATTACCGTATATTGAATGCTGTGCTCCAGAAATGAAGTTAAGAGGATCTCAGAGAATGATTTCATCTCTAGGTTATAAAAGTTAATCAATGTAACCTGAGCGAATTCTGTTCAAGGCAGGATTTGAAACCTGATAGATTGAGCTAATGATAGGTGTGACCTAACGAATGACGATGGTCACCCCTCAATTTCAACCAGCTGCCTGCAAATGAGTGGGATGAACTGTAACCTTAAGTGAGAAAAATTCATAGTTAGAAACGGACTAGAACTACCTCGTTCATCATTGTTTGAATGAAGACCATTTCTATTTCCCATTAAAGTTCAATCAGTGCTGTAGTAGACCATTATTCTATATGATGTGAGTGATGATGGTAGTGATGTGAGCTACCTACAGCTCCAGGAGCGCCAAAAACTTGTGTAACCTCTCATCCTGTCTTCATCTGAAAGGAGATCTCGTAGCGCCGTCCCTTTCCTGGGTGGAGGTGTTATCGAGTAACAATCCGAGGTAAAATGCTCTTCCCATACACTTCAAGAGTCATATTTGTGATGATCCCAGGAAGAAAATGTTGTAAACGATGATGTTATCCTGAAAGAACCATGTCCGTGCTTTCCTCGATCCTAGCGTGAGATTTCGAGTCAATTGGCTTGAGCCTTCACGAGAATGATCACGAAACTTTGATGAGCTGACTTTTCACCATCTTGCTTTCCAAGCCCGAAAGACGAAAACCAACTGAAGTCGATTCTCAAATAAGCCCATACTCAGCTGCCATATAAACCGGAAGACCTTCCTAGATCCAATTGTTACAAAAGTGCTACATGGCCTACTCGATCTTAGTCGATGTGACGATCGACCACTCACCGAAGAATGAGCTTACGTGCAATGGTCGGGCCAATTTTCTTCTCAACCTGACCGTAATCTATCTAAAATTGAGCAGTGGCCGGGGAAGTTACCAAGGTTTTATTTCGCTCCACAACACCTCTGAGGATGCTTGAATACAATTCCATGGTGGTAATGGATCCAAAATTTTAGTAGTCATCCTTGCACTAGAACTAGAAACAGAGACCCTGCGAGGAGAACACTACAGGCTAATAGGGAACTAGAAATTAGTAGGCAGGAAGAGTGTGTGGCTACAACCCGTACCCCTCACCCTTTCTCGACCTGCGTGGAACTGGAATCACGGTGAGATCGAGAAAAAGGAAGGCTTGTTCGTAACATGCAGGTTTATCTAGAGTGTTCGGAACTCGACTCACGGCGAACAAGCTCAAGATTAGTCATGTAGCTGTCCTGTATCGATAGGGTCCACATAGGTTTTTTTTATATTTTTAGGTTTTAGGTTTTTTTCTAGAGTATTGCTTAGCTTCATGTGAAAAATCAATCAATCCCAGTTGGTTTCTGGGATAAAATTTAAAAAATAAATAAAACGCTACTTTCATAAAAATTCGGAAGGAACAAAACACTCACACATGGTGACGCCACGGTGCCGCAGCTTTACGAGTTTGTGCGCCTTCGCAGGGTTCACATCGGAAAATGTAGACATTTTATTTCAGAGACTACGGCTGGTGCTGGGTTGCATTACCGTAATGGATTCCGGTCTTCGTGAACTTAATTTCTCATTATTATCGCTCCTCATCTACAACGAGAGGAGATGTCGTGAGTTAAGCTTGCTCGAATACAATAATGCAGAGGTAGTCGTTCATGTAAAACTGATTCAGGTCCATACGTTTTGCGCCTCGTTGACAACGAAAACTTGACGAGCATCACCTTTCACGAAAACTTCACGATGCCAGACAGCCATGTAAGGATGTATACTTTAAAGCACAGTTCACGAAAAACCCGGTGGCCCCTAAGGGTAATAGGAAGGACCCTCTCGCGCCCAAAACCTCGACGGTTGGGAGCATAGTGGGAGCCCCGCTCCCGGCTCGCACGGCCTTCCCACCCCTCGATAGATGTCACGTCGGACGAGTGTCAAGGCGATACAGATTGCAAGTAATCGCGTAAGGACCCTCACACAATAAGCTGATCGCCGAGGGATGAGACGATGTTTTGCTTCTGTTTTTTCTCGTATTATCTTTTTTTCCTGCTGCGATTCCTAATTTAATTTTCTACACCAAAAGGACGGAAAGGGGGGTTATTTTGGCTCGTACCGGGGTTTTTGTTAACCTATGCCTATGAGTGAATAAATTTTTGCTTACCGTAGTCGTTATTCACCTTCCAGCCACCTTTATAACGATTTTTCAAAGCCTTTTCGACTTTGGAATCACCGATTCACGCAGTTTCTTTGCCTTGGTCGCACTATTTTGGATCTTGTCTTCCATTATCCGTCACAATCTGAACTACCTCAAATTATCGTGAACTGCACCTTTAACGAGCAGAAAGCTTAGGATACTGTCGATTATTTCGAGGGAGTTTTGAAAAGGTAAAAAAGGTTTTGCAATTCGGCAGATCTGGCAAGAGGCAGTCTGATGACAAGGTGGTTGTCGATTATGCGATCCGATCAAATAACGATATGGAGCCTGAGGGACGCTATACAATGAAAAGTTCAAAAGGACGTAGTGGCGAGCCCATGCTAACAATGGCATAGAGTAACAACTGTTCATCACTTAGCTTGAAAGCAAATTATGAACTAACACAATAACAATACGCGTGCTGAAATATGCAGGAAGATATTCAGAGGATCAGTGTTTTCAGAGGCAAACAGATTCAGGATGCTCGCCACAAAAGAAAATAAATTAAGTGAGCAATTGCATGCGGAGGATCACACCAGGCGTTATAAATGGTGTACAAAGGATTGGCAAGAAAGCTCGGCAACAGAAAATTCGAAGCGTTTTGAATTCGTGTTAACAATATGAACACGGTTGGATTTGCAGTGGTGTGAAGGGGCAACAGCCGGATCGCACCATCACCTACTTCTAGGCATTTCAAAGAAGAAACGAGGGCATGGCGGCTGACAAGGAAAGGATACCAAGTCGCAGTGAGCATTTGAGATGATACATATGGATGTATACCGCATGGGTAGTTTTGAACGCTGATCTCAGATCTGGGTTCCAAATCTGCGAAACGATTCTGGGAACAAGGTTACGCACCCTTTCTCCCGAGCGTCATTCCACTTTTTTGCTTTTATGAGAAAACCAACCAGTACGAAACGTACAGCTATGGTGCAGTTGGGAAGACGGCGTGGCACGAAGGTTGAGTCCTTGATGAATGTGCTTGTTCTGCTTTTTTGTAAGAAGCGTATTCAACACTTGCGAAACCCTTTTATGCATCATATAAACCATTTACAGCCCTCCTTCACATTTACGGAGCACCAGAAATGCTAAGACAGGTGGATTTTTCTGTCGGAGCCACGGACAGAATGGCTGCTTTCATAGTCCGCCGGCCGGCCGGCCGGCGCGCCGGCGCGCTGGCCGGCGGAGGCAGTGCTAGCGGGAAGGAGGGAGGCAGACAGATAGGCAAACAGTCCACGCCCCTTCGAGGGGTTGAAAACAAACAACCTTCGAAGGGGCGTGGACTGTTTGTCTTACACTGTCTGCCTCCCTCCTCCCCGCTAGCACTGCCTCCGCCGGCCGGCCGGCCGGCGGACTATGAAAGCAGCCAATCGGGAGGGGTGCACATAAAACATTCTGCTCCCGGTGCTCAAGGGGAGAACCAATACAACCCACATGAATGAGAAACGGAAAAAGAAGAAAGAAGAAAAAGAATAAAAAAGAAGAAGAATGAAGAAATGAACATGAAAAATGCTCGATTGGGTTAGATTAAGCGATGCATCAAGACGTTTGGCTTCAACCCCCCCCCCCCTTCAACGTTTGGTCTCCGGGGACCATGAGGCGATTCAGATTGCTTTGTCAACTATCAAGGAGGTGAGGGTACTCAACATTCCACCTGTCGCAACTTCTCAAATTAAGCCTCTCGATTTATATTTTCCTTACTACTTCAAGGCCATGTATGAGTGTACTGTCTCTTTGTAATTGTCTTCTGCTCGAACCCTTCTGCTCCCGGCACTCATCTCGAGTGTGATAGTTTTCAGTGGTGTGAAGGGGTTCATCCACTATGGGTCGCTCAGCGCAGACTAGGTAGTCACGGCTGTACCTTTCCCCTATGAGCCTCAGTATTTGATCAACGCGGTAAGAGAAAGACGTTCAAAATTATATCTTTGGCACCTACAGAAGGACAGCGCATGGCGAAATTTTGCCTAAGACGCCTGTCGCAATTTTACCAGACTCGCTTCATCCCAGTTTTTTCATTAGTCTCACACCCCGGATCCTTTCATTACCGGTGCTCAGCCTTTTCAAGCGTGTCTTTGCGAAAAAAATCGTAAACCAGCTTGATCTGAGAACGTTAGCTAATGGTCAGTCAATGCTTCTGTGCCAAGTAGGTTTTTACGATGGAATATTTATTCGCCTTACGTTTGACTGATTCGTCGTTATCGAAGGCCTGAAAGCGTCTCGCCAATCTAGAGTGCTACCTATCACGCTTGACGTAGACCAGCTCTTAACTAGTTGCAACTCAGGCTGATGAATTTCCAATTAAGAAGGAGTTCTGATAAGTACTCACGTCAATTCCACCAATACCGAACAGTTGCCCATCTTTCGTAACGGTGGAGCAGTTGAGACAGCCCGGTCAACCACGACCTAATTATAGTGTCGTGACGTAACACGTATCAATCTCACAATCAACGCTCACACAGAGGCATGTAATGCAAAAGGTCACCAGTTATGTTGATGCACTCATTCTTGCTATTCATGCTCGGATTTCGATGTCTTATCCAGAAAGCCTCGAGAGATTTTCTGGCACCAATACTGTTCTCGTAGGCCAAAATCGTGCATTTAACGTCAAAGTCACAACCAGCATAACCTTCCCTTCTGTGCTTCTCAAGCGGTGTAAGAACAAGCCCTTCATTTGCTAGCCAAATGCTCTTTTGCACGAACGCATAACTGATTCCCAGTTTCTCCAATATAGCAAGCATCACATGTTAAGCACTGAAGTTGGTAAACCACAGCTCTTTGTGCACGGACTCCTACTTTTCCATACGGGCAGATCAGGCAACTATTCATGATGCAAGCCTGGTCATAGGGACGATTTCTAACCAGCTGGTGTTTAAAGTTCTCTCTCGGTGTGTTCCCCAAGAAAACGTCATTGGCTAGGTCCGCTCTTTTCAGGCAATGCTGAATAACTGCGCTGAAACAATCTGATATGAACGGTAATTGAAGACACATCTCATCTTCAGTTCCATATGGGAAAGGCCTCGATCTGCTTCGTGAGCCATGCGGCGGAGTTGTGTATCCATTCAGATTAGCCATTTCGTGTGTTAACCTTCTGGACTCTTCCCGCTCCTCGTTCCCGGTGCACACCTCCACAACCGTTCTGTACATGATCCGCAATACTGCGCGTTTGACAGCTTTGGGGTGTGCCGACATTGCATGAATGAGGATATTCTTGGGCTTTCTTTTCTATACCATTTCACACTGTATGTTCCACTGCCAACCCTTACCTGAGTATTCAGAAAGGGTAGCTTACGACGAAATTTGCGCATCGCTTGTCGTCGTATGCACAAATTTCGTCGAAAGCTGTGGAATTTCTGAGTTAGGCGCCATCGTTCTCATTAACGCAAACGATCAACGTGCTTACCGTTTGTAAAATTGTTTGCGGTTTGCAAAAGTTCAGGGACCAACTGAGAACGAAAGCACTACGCTACTCCCAGGAACAGGTAATTCAAAGGCTAGAGCATACTATTCCAACACCTATTCCATTCCCACAGTCGTTTTATAAAGGATCTGATCCCTTCCCGGGAGCAGAAATTAAGTTCCGAATCTTATCAGCAGGAGTTCTGAACGCGCTTAATAAATTTGAGTGCGAAAAGCGCTCCAACCTGACACGCGAGCAATGGGAGGGTTCAATGAGATCCGGGAAAGAATAAAACGGAATGAAGTACGCCTTCCTGTCAGCGACGAAGTTGGAGAATTTGTGATATTACCTCAGTTTTTAGACAGGGAGATCACAGAACCCCATCTAGCAGACACAACAGTCTACCGCAACACGGCAGAAAAGGTTTTTCTTATGCAAACACACAAGTTAAACACCTTGTGGGTCAAGGTAGGAAAGATGGCAAAATTGGTTGAAAGACTCATTAGAAGGCTGAAGCTGGAGAACCCTACGTGCCCAGTATTTTATAGCCCCAATTAAACAAATAGCTGTCTACTAAAAGCATGCAGTCACTGCTGCCGCAGGCTTACAAAAATCAGGCCTATAATCAGTTATGTTGATGGACCGACAGATCGCATTTCATGGTTCCTAAATATTAGGTTGGCAAATAAGTCCTGCAACAAAATGGAGACTTTTTTTAAACCATTTCTAAACCTTTTCATATCAATCAATTTTCGGAAAAATATTTACCGAAGAAGTCAACAACCTTCTTCTATCCTTTGAGCCAATCACTGATGCCATCTCTTCAGGAGTGAGGGAGCTGTGACTCAAAGAAGTAATTTACTGCCGCTTTTGGATCACATTGAGTTATGAATTTCTTTTCCATAACGGGATGCTCAAAAAGGGAGAGCAAATGGTAGTCAAAAGGAGGAACACTCCGGGAGTAGGACTGATGATTAATCTGGAACCAATCGTGATCGGGGAACTTTTGACGTGTGTCCAAAGCGAATTTTCGACGTGCGTTGTCCCTCTGTAGAGACCTGATTTACGGTTTGATCGTCCTTCTCTAATCCCGCTGGCTGAATAAAGGGGATCATAGGTGAAAGCGATAGCTGTGTCCATCTAGTCTGCGCTTAGCAACTCGTAGTGGATGGATTCCTTCAACATCCATTAAATTAAGGGACGATGCTTGCGTTACCCCGAAGGCTGGTATCTCCTGCGGTGAAGCGATCCAACCGATTGTTGACCGTCGATCGGTGAGCAGTGCTAGCATCGAATAGATTGCTGATATTTCGAACCGCTACACCCGCGTTTTTTCCTTGGCGTGCTTAGTAGAAGGTGATGGGACAAATCGGGTGTTGTCAATTCATTGACCGTAATGCTCTGAAAGCCCGCACGCGTGCCCTCATTTACTTATGCGTCGATAGCCTGAGGAATTTCCCACAGGTCTACCACCCTTGCTACCGTGTTCACACTGTTGATACAAATTTTCAACGCTTCAAATTTTTTTGTCGCAGGACTTATTTGCCAACCTAATAAAATCATCGGTCAACGCTTGGTCCATATACATACCTGCCATCTGTCTAATACGGGACAGTTCTTGAATCTTACGTGCTTGCAGATTTCAACGTGACTGTGTTGTTGAGTCATCTGACGTGTCTGCGCTCTACACCAACGTTAGCAACAACGAGGCTTTGCAAGCAGTTTCAGAAATGCTTGACCAGCACGAACGAAGTGTGGTGACGTTTGGATCGAGCAAGGCACAAATGATGGCTCTCATCAAGGAGTGCTTGAACTGCAATATATTCAAGTAGTCCGGGAGATATTTTACACAGATAAGAGGGCTTGCAATGAAACAGCGGCTAGTGGACGTTCTTGATGTCTGCTTTATGAGTAGAATGCTCGAACAACCAGTGCTAGCACGCTTACCCATAATGAACTGCCGCTACATTGACGACCATTCCATCACAAAGTCAACTCAGTCAGAAATGGATGAGTTGTTCAACATTCTAAACAGCCAGTCGCAGTACATCAGGCTAACTCGAGAAGTCCAGCACGAAGGCTGGTCACTGCCTGAATGCTCAGGTAAGAGTTACCAGTGGAACATACAGTGTGAAATGGTGTAGCTCTAAGAATCAAGCTCTAGAATATCCTCATTCATGCAATGTCGGCACACCGCAAAGCTGGTAAACGCGCAGTATTGCGGAACGTACATTGCGGAATGTACAGAACGGCTGTGGAGGTGTGCACCGGTAACGAGGAGTGGGAAGAGTCTAGAAGGTTAGCCTACCAAACGGCTAATCTGAATGGATACACAACTCGGCCGCATGGCTCACGAAGCAGATCGAGGCCTTTTCCATATGGAACTGAAGATGAGATGTATTTTCAATTACCATTCATATCAGATTGATTCAGCGCAGTTATTCAGCAATGCCTGAAAAGAGCGGATCTAGCCAATGACGTTTTCTTGGTGAACACACCAAGAGAAAGCAATAAACACCAGTTGGTTAGATATCGTGTCTATGACCAGATTCGCATCATGGTTGCTCGATTGCACCGCTTGGGAAGCACAGAAGGGAAGGTTATGCTGGTTGTGACTTTGACATTAAATGCACGATTTTGGCCTACGAGAACAGTATTGGTGCCAGAAAAACTCTCGAGGCTTTCTGGATAAGACATCGAAATCCGAGCATGAATAGCAAGAATGAGTGCATCAACATAACTGGTGACCTTTTGCATTACATGCCTCTGTGTGAGCGTTGATTGTGAGATTGATACGTGTTACGTCACGATACTATACTAGGTCGTGGTTGACCGGGCTGTCTCAATTGCTCTATCGTCACGGAACTTGAGCAGCTGTCCGGTATTGGTGGAATTGACATGAGTGACTTATCGGAACTCCTTCTTAATTAGAAGTTCATCAGCCTGAGTTGCAACTAGTTAAGAGCTGGTCTACGTCAAGCGTGATTGGTAGCTCTCTAAAGTTGCGAAACGCTTTCAGGCCTTCGTTAACGACGAGTTAGTCGAAACGTCAGGCAGTAAATATTCCACCATTAAAAACTTTTTTGGCACAGAAGCATTGAATAATAATAGTGAAAATGCCCAGTTTTCGAGAAAGGCGAATATGGAGGTAGCCAATGGTTTATTTGAGTCACGGTTTTCTGAGTTTTAGACAAGACTAATCTGTGATCTCTGGAAGAATAAGCGAAGATTGTTGATCTCTTCTGAAAATATATTTCCAAAATTTGATTGATTTCGAAATTTCTGGTAATGAGTTCGGAATGTCCTCTGTTTTGTCGCAGGTCTTTCTTGCCACCACATGAAGGATAATGGAGCAATACTGTCAACAAAAAAGTGTGTTGATGGAGCACACAGACTTGCATCAATAACTGAACTTATTTCCGTAGATGAAAAAAGACTCTTGCTATAATACCCATTATTGGTTGAGGTTCGGGAGTGAACAGCTCAATTTCATCGTATTCATTTAAGGTCAGCAAATGTTCGTGAACCAAGTGTTTTCACGCCTGCATCAACTCATGATTGGTTGAGATTCGAGTGTGAAAGCTCAATTTTATTGTATTCTAATACTCCACCAAGTCAACAATTTTCCACTTTACCGGGGGTTTGGGCGACCACAGGCTTTTTTGCCTACTGTAGATGGAAGCAGCTCTGATAAAAAAATGTTGGGAATGAAAGAAGGTCAGCACAGTGGAAAAGGATTGAATGAGAGATAACAGACGAGATCGTCTTAGGGGGGGGGGGGGAGGGAGGAAGGAGGCAGACGGTCGGTCGAAGGGCTGAAAATAAAGAAGAACAAGATCAAAAACCAAACAACCAGGGGCTTGTACAAGTGGTTTTTGATCTTGTCTCTCTTTGTATACAGCCCCTCGGAGGGGCTTGGGCGCGCCGCGACCGCGTCGACCGACGGTCTGCCCGTCCCTACTCCCCCCTAGGTCTGCCTCGGCCCGCCAGCTGGCGGACCATGAAAGTAACCATTGAGTGGTTTCTAATGTAACGTATACGTATAAGAGGAGCTCTAATCGGGTAACGAGAGTAGGCGCTTTTACGGTTGCTGTTCTTGAGTAGAGCTACATCGTTTGCTTTTCAGCTTTTGGTTAAGTTACAGCCAACAACGACAATTTATAAATAAAAGCCATATGTTCGCTTTTTCAGTTGATACTTTTTGCCGGAAAACATAGCTTAACAGAAGAAAGCATCACACCACGTATGAAGGGTTACCACCTGCCAAAGGATTCCGATGGTGATTTTTCAGTATTTACTTTGTGATCAGTATGGAATTAAGCCAAACTTATTGAAAAGTATGTGAATAGATAAAATACCCTACAATAAAATCAGATAAAATTAACCTCTTTGTGCAATTTAAGCTGAAACCGATATGTGTAGCAGCGTCACTTATTGTACACTCAAAGAGTAGGATTGAGGTGCCTCAAATTTTTGACTGGCACAAACTCCTGCACCATTTCTAATGTGATGGTGTGGAAGAACGTGTCGCTCTCGCCTCACCCGCCGCGTATCGCAAAAATGCGACTGCTGATTGGAGCGCGCTACAGGGTGATGACTTTTCTTTGTTGAACCTTATTGTCCCCTTAAAATCTTTATTGATCATTCATTACCAAGACAAGAAAACAACCAGAAAAGCCATAGAAATGAAGCAAAAAGCAATGAGGGTAACTGAAATTGGGCTTTATCAACAAGGAGAGACGGGCCGAGTACGGTGATTGAGTTTAAAGCGCAACTAAAAAATGCCGCATGCGGCCCAACAAGTGTGGCAATTCAAGGAAAAGTTTCGTCATCCCTAATTCAGCATTTATACTGGGAAATCCAATCATTGCCCGGGATCTCCATCTATGGCGATTGCAGATAGCAATTTCTGGCAGCAGAGACACCATTAGTCAACTTTCTACGCCATTGCACCAACTAAAATTGACTCATAACCTACTATAACAAATAAATCCGGATAAATTCGGGGAACACTGTTTTCCGCAAAATCTACAGATTTTCATGTTCCTTCCGGTGACACCAACTTTGGCCAGAATATTACGCTTGTAACATGTTGAAGGGCGTTTGTTAAGATGAATTGTTTGGGCCCTTTCTCCTTGAAGTCCCTGAGGCAAATGTGCAAGATTTCTCTTTTGCTTGAATTTAGCTCCACCCTTATTTCTCCAGTGGAGGGCAGAAATAACTCTCCTTCTGATACCATTTTAATATTCCTAAATGAGGGTTAGCTACGTAGATGGCCAATATTGGTTTCAAAAAAACGTTTTGCAAGCGTTTAGGGCGCACAACATGGAAAAGCAAAACGAGCGCATACATCAAGGAAACGGACCTTCATGTCATGCCTACTGCTCCATCATTCTAACAGCTGCGAGACCGTTGCATAGCTACGGCTCTGGCGCGGTGACCTGTTCGATACCGTTGTAAATCCAGGAAGGCATTGGTCTTGTAAATTTGTTCCCAGAATCGCTAAGCACATTTGGAGCACAGATTTGAGTTCATTGTTCGAAATCACTTACGACGATATACATCTCATCTTGAATTGCCACTGCGACGACGTCTCCTTTCCTATTATGATATCACATCTTCAAAGGTTCTGTAATCTGTGACCGCTTATTAAACATTCTTTCTCGGCCACTTTAGTATGTACTTTTCGAAGCTCTTGTCTTTCCACCCTATTGGGAAGGCATTGCTTTGCTTTCAGCATATGTTTCCTTCGTCAGACCTTAACTTTACAATGTACATTCAGTTATTAATTATCAGTCAGTCACAATACAGAGCACATCAAATTACATCAAGTCAACCAGAAGTACATATTTATTCAATTATTTATTTTGCACACGAGGTGCGCCAAAAATGATAAAGAAACAATACAGAGCTAGACAACACAGAAAATTCAGAAAATTTCATCTTCGCCATTACACATGCTAAATGTCATATTTGCATGTAAATAATATTGGTGCGAAGGGAAATATAAGACAGTATGCTTTTGTTGATGCCATCGGTGGCTCCAACATCATTAACACGTTGACGACAATGTCGGTCAATGTTGACCGACAGCCAGTCTGTCTCGTGGGACGATGTCGGTCAATGGTGACCGACAGTAGTGTAAGTCATCCAAATGAAGAAAAACTCAGGTTTTTTCGTTTCAAATTTTACATTTATTTATTAGCTCACTAGGTTTAGCGTCGACCTGTAATCCTTCTGAATCTAAGGTTTTTATGGAAATATTAAGTATTAAGTGAAGAGGCATACATCATATCAGATTACAACTAAAAAGCTAACGTGATTGGAATCATTTATCAAACTCAACAATTATGGACACTTTGAAAACATTCAAGGCAACAAAACTGTTCGCATTTATCGCACTTTGTTTTGGTTTTTTTGCAGTATTTCTAGCTACGGTTCTGCCATGGGTCCTTGATATGCTGTAGCACTCTTTACAGAACCTTTTATCCTTGGACATCATTCGAGGATCTGAAACAAGCTTTCTTCTAAATGACGGCCTGTTCGTAGGAGCTGGTGCAGTGATGTCATAAATGAGAGCATCGACCATTAATTCCTTGAAGAAGTTGATCTTGATTTTTTACCTTCTCACAATAGAGGAACCAAGCATTGACCAAAGCCGTTTGGGTGATCAGATGGTAAAATAGTCGGATGTACCACTTGCTCTTCTTTCTCAGATAAGGCGTGTAAGCCGCCATCTGATTACTAAGATCCACAAAGCCTTTCATCATGTTGTAGTCGGCAACGACAACTGGTTTCCCATCAGGCTGGCAACGTGCATCGTGTTTGGTAGAAAGCATACGGATGATTCTTCGATCTCTCCACTGCAGGATCAGCACTACCCTTTGGTTCTGCTAATAGAAGAGTTCTCCACGTTTCAGATTTTTGTCTTTCAGCGCAGAGGGTAAGCCTTTTCTATTCCCTCTCAAAGTACCTACTAAGTCGGTACGTTTCCTCAGAAGTCTGTGGGCCAGTAGTAAGCTCGTGTACCAATTGTCGGTGCACAAGCACCTGCCTTGCTTCAAAAATCCATCCATAAGTTCCATTACAACACTCTCAACTACAGTCCTCGTTCTCTCTGGATCTCTCCCGGCGTAGACCTTTACTTTCAGCGTGTAGCCTGCTCTGGAACACAACTTGAACAGTTTGATCCCAAACCTGTGCCTCTTGGCTCCACTATACTGCCAGAAAGAAACTCGCCTGCGAAAAGGCACCATAGAGTCATCGATGCAAAACTCCTTCTCTGGTTTATACATCCTCTGGAACTTAGCGTTCAAGTAGTCCAAAATCGGTTGAATCTTGTACAACTTGTTACTCCTGCCTGCCTCGCTATTATCAGCAAAATGGAGGTTTCGTTGGAGCTGTTCGAATCGATCCCTAATCATAATGCCACCGGCTATGGAATGTCCATTTCTCGCTAAATTTCTAGGTTTTAGGGACCAATAGTTTCTCTGGTTGTCCAAGGATCACCGCAACATTTGCAAGCAGAATTATTTACCCAAATCTTAACAAAATACAACTTTTTCTTTTTGTTTCTAGTAGTTTTTAGTTGTTTTTCTTGAATAACAGCTTATTCCTTATTAATATAATAAAGTAAATTTTGTGTCTGTCCCGTGGGACGATGTCGGTCAATGGTGACCGACGATGAGTCACCGCTTTCAAACGGTCTCGTCCCGTGGGCGCGCAAGCGAAAAACACTCTCGTCGTCAACGTGTTAAAGGGCGGGAATAGTACTCAGCTACCCACTCGCAACTCCGACCACTGCAATTAGTTGTAGAAAGAGAGACGGCCGTCGCCGAAGCGATCGAGAGATTGCAGATTGCACACGCGGTGATTGCAGAGCAGGCTACCCAGAGAGAAGTTTCTAGCCACATAACATCAGACAAAAATAGAAGTATATGAGATTATGAAATGGGCTTTGACATCTACTGTGTGAAACAGTGTTATCATTAATCATTGGCGTTTTTACCATCATTCATCTTCTCAGTCCATCATTCATTCGCATTTTCATCCTGCAGTGAAGTAAAGAAAAAACTGGGTCTGCAACATGTTGAAGTAATCACAACAAAAGCAAATTGAAGCCGAAGGCAGCGAAGATTATGTAAAAATCTTGTAGAATTAGTAGAGACTAATTGTTCACTTACTCAGTTTACGACGAAAGACTGAAGAATGAGGTGAACTTACAATCTCTTTAGGTGACATCTGCAGCCATCAGGCCGTCCGGTAGAAAAATGGACTATGTAACTTCGTCGAATGTGACTTTTTTACAAACATGTGGTTTAAAACGAAATTGCTCGTACGTCCATGTGCTGGTCGAAAGACCAAGTACTTGCTTACCCTCAATTTGGTCTCCATGCGCAACACTCAACACCAAATCGTGACATATTCAGCGGTAGAAGAAGGTCTTCAGACTAGAAAGAGTTAGCCTAGCGCCATTGCTGGGAGGGGAGTGATGAGAATGCGTACGGCTCGGATTGGATCTTTATATAAGAAGCCTAGTGAAATCTTGTTGCACTCTTTCAATTTTAGCTCGGCATTTTTTTGTTTGAGAACTCCATACGTGACAACAGTATTCAAGCTGTGGGAGCACATACGCCTTATAGAGCCTCAGAGTTTCTATTGTTACTGTGCATTTTCTGAATAGGAAGTATGCCATTCTGAGTGCTTTATGAGTAATGTCATCTATATGGCTAGAGAAGTCAAGAGTGGGGGTTTAGGTGACCCCTGAATCCCTTACAAAGGGTGGGATCCCTGTGAAGAACAGTGTCTCTGTATCGATACTGAGAAACGTGACTACTGCCTACATGCATTACAAAAAGTTTCGATAGGCTGAAGGACAGTTCCCATTCACATGACCACCTTGTCGTTCTCTCTATGGACCTAGTAAAGGCATTGAATACTTAACTGCAAGTGTCCTGGTTATACACGGCTCATACTTTGGTGTCATCAGCGTATATTTAGATCTTGACTGAGGGGTGGTTTCTCAGTACTTTTGGAAGATCAAAACAGTACACAAGAAAAAGTATAGAAGAGAGTACTCCGCCCTGTGGGACACCACTAAAACACAGGTGGCGTTCAGGAAAGAGTTCCCCACTTTGACTCACATATGGCGAGTCGACAAATAAGAAGCAAGCCAATTCAACAAATTTCAGTCAAGGCCAACCATTTCCAAGTTTTGGATAACCTTCAAATGGTTTACTATGTCGAGTGCTTTAGAGATATGGAAGAATATAACATCAACGACACACTTGTTTTTCAAAGCCGTAAGCCAGCCAAACGTACTATCCAGAAGCTGAGTATTATATGAGCGCCCTCTGAGAAACCATGCTGCTCATTGAGGATAAAGTGGTGACTATTAGGCCATTCGACAAGTTTCTCTTGCTATCTTTCCCACGACTTTCATCGCTACTGGGTTATGCTGAGAGGTCGGAAATTACTCAATAATCGACTGTTAGGAATCTTGGGTATAGCGGCGACTAATGCTTCCATCCACAAGGATGGAACTCACACCATTAGCATAAAAACATTGAAGATCATGGTCAAGCCTGGTAGAGACTTTTAGCGCAAGGTTTACTTGGTATCTGACGAACGTATCATAATGTAGCTCATGAACTCCAAACGCAACAAATACTTCAACACATCAGGAGGCTCAACAGCAATATGCTTCAGTGGATTACTAAAGGTCAGAGACTCAACAAAATTGTCAAAATGAGTATCACTTTGTGTCATGAATACACTTGAGAATTGTCAAGCTAACGTTCGCCATCCTGAAGCCATTGCTAAAAACAATGACTTATTTTTCAGCTGAGGTAGAATTGCTTCTCCCGTTTTTTCGTTCGTAGGTGATTGAAAAATGGTCTGGTTAAGGACCTTTTCACCGAACGTACTTCATAGTTTGCATGAAACCGCGTGATATGGAAAAGAGACCTCTTTGTAGAAAGGACTAATGTTCTGCTTTTGTTTGGAGAGGTTTTGTATATATTTCAGGTAACATTCTTCTCTGAATTGGGGATCTAAAATGGGACGAATCTGCTCAATCTAGAATAAACAACTGAGCAAAATCTTGTGTAAATGTCGTTTGCGCTCGAATATCCTTGGAAAGTAGACAACCAATCTACGGAATTGAGATGTTCGTTGAGAGCATCATAATTACCCTTGCAAAAGTTGTGCATAGGTAAAATCAACATGAAATCGTAAGAAACATTAACAGAAAAGCATGATATTTTTTGATTGAAGTATGCAGAGGAGGCAGATGTCAGGAGAGGTGAGAATGATATCCAATATAGTATCTTGTCGCGTAGGAACATCAACAATCTGTTTCGAATTGTAGCCTGCGGAGAAATCAGCAAATTGAGCTGCGGTCGCATTTTTTGGCTCACCTTGTTTCAAATCAATATCTAAGTCAAAGTCGCCGAGAGTTAGCAAATGAGCAGAAGACGAGCACATTGTAGCCAAAAAGTCTAACAGTATTCTATCGATATTATCATAGCAAGAGTTGTGTGGTCTATCACCTGTATCACCTGTCGTCCCGTTGATCATCGACTCTGTCGAGCGGGCGCCAGTAACGTCTCCATTCGTCCCTGTCACGAGCCAGAGCGGTCCAGTGAATCGTTCTCGCTTCAGGGACACGAGGTACAACATTCCTTTCGTTCAGAGCTTTCGTGAAGAAGTCTGACCATCTCGTTGGCGGCCTTCCTGGAGTTCGTTTGATGTTCCGAGGGATCCAGTCAGTTAACCGCCCTGGTCCAACGGTCATCACTATATCGCATAACGTGTCCGGCCCACCTGATCTTCGATTTCTTGGCGCAATCAACGGCATCCCTAATCTCCGTTTGGTGACGGAGCTCGGAACTCCGATTCCCTTCTGCACTTGCGTGTATAGGGAAATTCCGAGCATCGTCCTTTCCAAAGCGCGTTGAATAACGCTGACAGCATGCTCATCCTGCTTTCGTAGAGTCCAGGTCTCCGAGGCGTACGTCAAAGCAGGAAGGACAGCAGTGTCGAAAAGGTGAGCGCGGAGCCGGATGTTCTTTTTCTTCTTCACTACTCCCTCGATATTCTTAAATGCTCCCCACGCGACGCGTTTCCTTCTGCACAGCTCTGGAGCTAGGTCGTTCCTCATGTTGACTTCCCGACCTAGATACACATAGCTAGACATTCGGAGATATTCGTTCCATTTACGTGAAAGGAGCATCAGGTACCAATCCGTTTCTCATGAACATCGTCTTCGTTAGGTTCAGCCTCAAGCCGATCTTTCCACAAGCACTATCGAACCCGGCCAGCATTCGTTCCGCCTGCTCGATGTTCGGTGTTATAAGCACGATGTCGTCTGCAAAGCGGAGGTGATGTAGGAAGCGGCCGTCGACCTTCACTCCCATGTCTTCCCATTCCAAATGACGCATGATATTCTCGAGGGCGGCACTGAAAAGTCTGGGCGAAATAGTATCGCCTTGTCGAACACCTCTCTTCACATTGACAATGACTTCCTTATAGAATGGTGAAATCCCGGTCGTGAAGCTGTCGTAGAGCTCACGGAGCATCCCTATATATTGCGTAGGAACACCCTGGTTGCCCAGGGCTTCAATTACCGCTTCTGTCGCAACGGTGTCAAAGGCTTTCTTCAAGTCGATAAACGTAAGATATAGCGGCATTTCTCGCGATACTTCAATGAGCATTGTTAGGGTGTGGATATGATCGATTGTACTGAACCCTCTCCGAAAACCTGCCTGCTCGCATGGCTGTCCTTCATCTAATATTCTGCCAATCCTGTTTAGGATGACACGAGTGAAAAGCTTGTAGATTACGGACAGCAGGCAGATTGGGCGATAATTGCCAATATCGGCTGGATCTCCCTTTTTGTACAGCAACACAGTCTTGCTAGTTTTCCACGACGTGGGCACTTTGCATTCCGACAGGTACCGTGTGAAGGGCCTAGTTAGAGTTTTGATGATGACTGGTGGTATACTCTTCAGATGTTTTGGCTTGGTCCTATCGGGACCGGGCGCTGTACAGTTCTTCATCGACGTGATGGCATGTCGTATTTCGGAAGGGAGAACCGAAGGAGCGATATATTCGTCTCGCCTAAGATGATGAGTAGGCAGGTAGACGTGGCTGTCGAAGAGATCCGAGTAGAAGTCGTAGATGACCTTCTCCATTGCCCTCCGGGATGCAGTAACGCTTCCGTCCGAATGGCGAAGGGAGGTCATCTTGGTCTTGTAATTGACGAAGCTCCGTCGGGCTTTGCGAATGCTCTTTCCGGCCTCGGCGGCTTCGTCCATGACTGCTGCTCTTCCCTCTTTCAGATCTTCCTTTATCGCCTTCAAGGAGAGTCGTCTCTTGGCTATTTGTAGACTCTCTGCTTTCGTAGCACTATCGTGAAGATGCTCGACGAGCTGGTTGTATTCTCCGTCGATGTTGTCGATAACGGAATCTTCCCATTTACTCGCGAGGGAAGCGAAGTGGTTCCAGTTGATGGAGGTCTTGGGGCTTCGTCATAGCTCTCTCCCCACGCACTGAGAAGCAGATTCTAGCGTGGAGGAGACGATGTTACCATCTCGTGTAGGACTTCGGAACAACAGCGACGTCGGTCAGGCAAAATCTCCGATTGAAGATGATGTGGTCTATTTTATTATGGAACTGTCCACCAGGTGACTCCCATGCCCATCTTAAATGAGAGGGCTTCTGAAACTGCGGGTTACCATGGATGGTGTGGGTCGTCATGTTGAACTCGGACAGCCTTTCACCCTGCTCATTCCATTCCACTCCGTGAGTCCCAATGTGAAGCTCTTTAGCCGTTCCTCTGGGGCCAATCTTGGCGTCAAGATCACCGACGATCACTTTGAAGAAAGTGTGGTTATCTCTGTGGAGCCTCTCCAGATCCATATAAAACAATTCCAACTCCTTTTCTTCTTAGCTCGATGTTGGTGCGTTAGCAACGAAGATGGTTAGAGCTGGAGTTGAGCCACATTTTCTCAATCGCAAACGTCCAAATCGGGTTATTAAGCTTTCGCACGAATGAATGATCATGGCCAAGTGCGTATTTAAGA
Organism: Haemonchus contortus; assembly: GCA_000469685.2. Classification (NCBI taxonomy): domain Eukaryota; kingdom Metazoa; phylum Nematoda; class Chromadorea; order Rhabditida; family Trichostrongylidae; genus Haemonchus; species Haemonchus contortus. The sequence continues at coordinate 33,990,163 of LS997566.1, read as the reverse complement.
GGACACCTACGCTGCCGGCACCTGTACTGTCGCGTGTTCCAAGGAACAGTTCTTCTCCAGTATCAAATACAGCGTGCAGCGCGCGATGCCTTCTCGTCTCGGTCAGTCCGATGACGTCTTACTTGATCTTCCTGGCTTGCATTATCAGGTCTTCTATACACGCTTCCGATGCAAACGTCCGTGCATTGAAAGTACAGATCGCCACCTTAGTCCTTCTCCTTTTGGGCAGCCTGTTTTGGCCCTGAGATTTTAGCAGCCTCTCCCAAGTGGTCCTACCCGACGCTGCCGTATTGGGGGCTCCCTCAGGTTCAGGGGCATGAGGCCCATTTCAATTACTGTTTTTGGCGTGTAGATACCCAACGTGCAACTTGCTAGGCTCTGACGTGGAGGCTATTGACTCCGGGGCTTGCCAGGCTATCCCGAAGTGAACAAGGGGCTTTCTTTTTGGAAGCGGCCCCGAATCGCCTCCCAGATACTTCCCAGTCACTCGAATGCAAGATTTTGGCTGAGTCGATGGGCAGGCAGAATACCAACTGCACCCACAGACTCTCCACACACGTATGTGGGGATCGCCTGCGAGGAACAGAGGGTATATCGATCTAGCACAGCAGAATCAAGGAGTCCATCCGCTGAATCCACCTGCGTCTCTGGGCAAGTACCGATGACTTTTGGTCGGCGATTAATTCCCCTATCCGCCACCTGGGGACGTCCTACGTAGCCTCGTCACTAACCGGCTGGAGATCCTTCAGTGAGAGAGAACCCTCAGTGAAGGAGATCCGTAGTGTGTGGTCTATACACTAGGAAAAATTGAGTGTTCCCAACGGAAGGGTCATTCGAATGAACAAAGCAGATAATCAAACTTGGTAACGACCCCGAACAAAATCTGACTACAACAAGAACTGTCTTGAGTTAAACGAAAATTACCACCCCTTCCAGGTTGACGGTCAGACCTCATGACGGTGGAGGGAAGCCACTAACAATTTCGGAATCTTTGATATTCTCATTTAGCCGAAATTCAGTGATAAAAACAAAATCCGATTTCTGAAAAGACAAGAAATGATGAAGATGATGCAATCTGTTCGTGAGGCTTCTTGCAATGCGGAGAAGACATCTCGAGCTTGCGGTTAGCTGATAGCTGTTTGCCCGTTTCCTGAAATGTCCGAAACCGGGGTGGGGAGTTTTGAGGTCGTTAACATTTTCCAACTCACCCTGATAAACCACCATACCTTCTGTCCCGAATCAGTGTACCGCTTTTTGGCTTCCTGGCGAAGCTCAAAATCATGCTTTCTTTCTCCTCAAACTTGAAGAGTGCGGAAGGCGAGCGTTAGTTAAGGCCGTAATCCAGTGCGCTTTTGAAGGCAACAAAACTTTGACTAGGCGTGGACGTACAACAGCGCTCAAAAGTTTTCCGTGGAATGATTCTTCAACCGTACTTTTCAGTCGTAACTCCTTTCCTACTGGATCTAATCATGCGAACTTTCTACATTTCGAGCGTGGGTGTATTGTGTATATTTACCACTATTAAGCAATCAATCTGCATCAATATGCAATCCGATCATGTTCCAGATATTCCAAAGAGCATGAACTCAAAATCGACTGAAACTACAGATGATGGTCCTTCTAGGCATATTTTCTTTTTGTCCTGTCTAAAGTGTAATGCCGATGCGATGTAGCGGTAATGCCAAACACATTAGATGAGAAAAGCCCCATACGGTGCGAATAAGTGGACACGTCAACAACTTTAGTTTAAGCGAAATCTGCTACCGCAACAAACACCTTGCTCTACCTGTGGATATTGCAGCTTCGCAGTCGAATTGTGTTGGGTAGGGTGAAATATGCTCTAGTAAAATATATTCAAATTTCGTGCGATTTGCTCCACTAAGAAAAAGGTTATGAACGAAAAAGCGCCAAAGCATTTCTCCGAGTACTTTTGAGTGCTACTGTAGCTCGCTGAACTTTCCCACTCGGTTACAACAGCTCTGCGTTCTACCTTCAGAATGTCAAGCCGCCACAAACCTTGTTTCCCAATTCTTTTTGTTTTGCTATTTTGCCTCATGCTATTATTCGACTCTGGCCCCAGAATTACGATGCACCGACCACGTTTTTCTTCACTCACTGCACCAAAAACCCCAACAAAAACTTTGTTCTTAAGGCGATGAGCATCATATTGATCACAGGATCTGTATTCCTAGCGACGATACTTTTTAAAAGGTCGGAAGCAGAAATACTCTCGAGACTATCCTCGGCCGAAACAGTATTTCTTATCTCACTGGAAGAATTTGATTGAGTTCCGCCCGAGCTACGGACAGCGCGAGGCATGACAGAGGTGGATGGAAAGAAAACAGAGAATAGCCAGCTAGTTGATGCGTTCCTAGAGAGCACCCGACCGACCAGAAACTCGCGGTCAATGCAATGCACAAAATGATAAGAGCTGTTGTCATTTTCCTTTCGAGTTCTCTGCCAACAAGCCTACTCCCCTATATTCTCTCATAATGGGAAAAACGGGGCCAGGCCTATTGGCGGAGTCTCAAAAGGAAAACGGAAACAGCTCTTACCCCAAGGCGGCTGAGTGTTATCACTTACAAGGAAGGTCTTTCAGGGCGTGGGACGCTTTTTGAAAATAGTTTTTTGCATGGTATAGGGGCATGAGCACTGAGTATAAAACTATGGTCCATTTCCGCTAAACGGCCTTCTGAATGCCAAAAAATAACTGAAAACGATTTTGTCAGAAATCGCCGTTCTAACCCACTCAGCGTCGTTTGTTTCATTCATGGCGTCGACTGTCAGTACACAGGCGCTCCACACAACAAATTCTAACGGTTTGTAGAGGTGTGCCTGGCTGGTCCTGGTCACGACCATGACCAGTCAGGCACTTGCTTTGGCCCTGGTACAATATGGAGCCAATCTGGAGATGCAGCATAAAATGCGAAAACGGCAAAGCCCGCAGTTTCCGATCCATCAACCCATCCTAGTCGTCCTTCCTCCAAGTCCACATCGCTACCCACCACACCATCCGACGCTGCTGGCAGCTTGACCGTGGACAGCCTATATGAAACTTCCCCGCACTTTTCAACATGTGGCCCCCTTTTTTTGGCCACCTTTCACGTTATTTTCAATGCGCAGTCAACTGACGCCTTCTACTGTACGGACAGTCGACGCCATGAATGAAACAAACGACGCTGAGTGGGTTAAAACGGCGATTTCTGACAAAATTGTTTTCAGTCGTTTTTTGGCATTCAGAAGGCCATTTAGCGGAAATGGACCATAGTTTTATGCTCAGTGCTCATGCCCCTATACTATGCAAAAAACCATTTTCAAAAAGCGACCCACGCCCTGAAAGACCTTCCTTGTTAGTTTCAGGAGGTTACTCATCCATCTTTCGCACTGATTTCTGGCTTTTTCGATGCATTTCCCATGCTTTCATAATAGCCCTTTCCAGTGGAACGATGTTAGGATATTCTCCAGTGTAGGAGGTGGTCGGGAAATAGCCGATGGGGAGCAGAGAGTTCTTCACGCTATCTCACGAGCCATTTTGTAGTTGACAATGAGCATGACGAGGCTTCTGCACAGGACCCAGGTCCTCATGTTGCTTTCAAAGTAACCGTTACTTCAGAATACTTTCAATTTCAGCATAAGAGTGCAGAGTGCAACAAAATATTCTTGAAGCACTTTTTCTATACCACATGTATTCACTGCTTGAGAGCTTCGGAATGCGAGGGAACGAGACATAGTCAAGGTAGCTAGCTGCATAGCACCTGTTTTAGCAGTCCCACTCTTGGACCACCAAGAAGCCATATTAACCACTGGAATTTGTTGTACGAACTTTATATTGATAAGGTATTCGTTGTTGAAACTATGGAAGACGTGCTCGTGCAAACCCGCGATTGAAGAGACTTACCTCTTACGATACCAACATAACCACAATTTACTCAATAAGAAGATGGCCATCAGTGAGGCTACAAGGAGCACCTGTGGTGAAATAGAACATCTTGTTGCATTCTAAAATCGCACATCCCATTCACATATATGACGCCAAGCGTCGTGCGGAACCATTTAAAAACGAAGATGAAGCTTGGAACACGAAAGGATTCAGTCGATGATGCTAAGACTGGAAGTATTCTCAATAGTAACGGATTTTCTGGCTGCAATACGAGGACCTGAGTGGGGCACATGGCTGCTGACGATGATAGCCTCAGTGTACCTTTCGATGACGAGAAGTACGTGAAGTAAACCGCGTCGTATACTACCAGCTCAACGTGAACGTGAAGCTGAAGAACTCCCAATTCCTCATTCGGCTTGTTTCCGACGCCCTCCTACATTAGAGAATACCGTAACATCGTTCTGTACCTGCGAAAAGCACTGCCACAAATAGTTCTGTCGATACTGTACATTTAGGAGATCTGCGAACTTTGAGGCATCGTCTATTTGATTAAATGTGGGATTGTGGAGAAAAGTTATTGTTGGAAACTGCGAGACCACTGAACATATGCCTCGATGAACACAAGAGAGCATTGGCTAAATCCTGTTGCCTACCCACACACTTTTTTACAGGCACCGTACACTTAGGTATGACAAAGGAAACGCTCTCTATACTGCGATGTGAGGGTTTTGCAAAGATGTTCTGAACCGCCACGGGGAAGGAAATCATGGGAGCTTCTCTAGCTGATTGAGTGATAACACTCAGTCGCCTCAGTACAACGGCGGTGTCTATTTTTCTTTCACATTCTTCGCGGACAGGTCCACTCCCCTAATTCCCCATTATTTCCGGTCCGCTAGGTACGATTTGATGTGTTTTGTATCATTAATGGTAATCAACTACTTGATTGTACGCAGCTATATATTCTAAAAATAAGGTCTGAGGAAGGAATTACATGCCGAATTTTACAATAAAGTGAAGAATCAAGAGCTTTGAAAAGTACATGTTGAAGACGATGACAACAAGTCTGAATGAAGTCCAGAGATGGCATTGCTTAAAATTTCTTTCTAGTTAGTTACATTAGTTACTCAAGGAATTAAGTTCATTAGATGGATGTCAAATGTGATTTGAGCTCATTCTTCGGATTGGAGAAGTTGGTATATTCATCTAACTATCAGAACAATCAGAACAATACTTATAAAAATGACTGCTTCTTTGCTACAGCACATCATTAAATTAGAGCCCCAAATCAAAATTCAAAGGCACAGTTCACGATAATTTTGAGGTACCCCTTTTTGTTCGGAAATCGGAAGTATAGGTTGGGAATAGTTTACCCATAAAAAAGAAAGCAAAAGGATTCGCCGATTTCCAAGCTGAGCTGCTGCTTAAAATAGGGAACACAGGGTCATGAAATGTTGTTTAAACTTCCTACATGGGCTTCCTTGTTATGGGGTGGCCTCTACAATGGATGACACTCGCGCGAGGATACGCACGGGGCAATCTTTGAGCCTTCATAACGCCCTAACTAGGCCGTTTTCCGACTTCATAGCTCCAGATATGGTATACGAAGGGACCTAGAATTCATCTCATGGGATAATCTCAAAAACCATTTTTATCGTGATCTGATCTTTTGATTCTTACTGTCACAACTATTCTGTCATTCGAACTTCTTTCCAGATTGTCGAGACAAAAAAAGAGGGTGCAAAGTAATTTATGGCGATTTCTCCTATTCCGAAAATGATGAGCGGCTGTCAACACTTGAAAGAATAGAAGGTCGTCTAGTGATCCATAACACTAGTTTGACCAACCTTTCGGTATTTGAGAAAATAACAGTTGTCGGACTTCATGGTGCGTTTTCGAACAATATTCTTTTCTGTAGCTTTCTTGATCAATCAATTGATTGCAGTATTAAATATAATAAATAGTCCATTCCATATAGTATATTTAATACCAGTTGGGCTATGCATGCTTATGCATGCGCCAGTTGGGCTACGCACGCTTATGCGTACACCACATGCCCACTACCGCTTACCTACGACTTGTTAGAGGACCAATATGAACAGTATCGCTTGACCTCCCATTTTATAACTGTTTTCGCACCGCGCTCACGTGACATTCACATTCTTCGTCGCGCCTACGTGACTTTAGGAAGGACGCACGAACGAGCATGCAAAAAGGGACACAAAATTACCGCTTTATATATAGAGACAGTGGTACCGCGGCTAACGCCGGGCTTCCCTCCTTCTTATGACAGAGTCGTTATAAACGGCAAACAGCACACTCCTTTGGAACGAATGATACTTTTCGAACAAGAAGTTCTATAGAGAAACAATAGGGCATGCAAACGATATTCGAAATACGAAACAAAGATATTCAGTGCCGATGCCTATGCCTTTGATGAGAATCTGTCTGTCTAGATCTGTCGCTGCTGATGTTAAAAATAATGACTCATTGAAGATTCAACTGGTAATCATCCAAACCCTTGAATGGTATTCACAAATGTTGTCGAGTCATAATAATACCATTATCAAATAGCTTTATGAATGTAGCTCCTTTTATCTTCTGATACATCATTAAGTAAGATTCCAAGATAGAAGTTTTGCCTTGAATGAGTTCAAAGCAGAGAGAAACCGTGATCCTTCATTGAATCGCATGCTTTGCTGGGTAGGGTCGTAAGCAAGAGGTGAACCAAATTTCATAATCGGTCCCTATCAATGTACTTGCCATTCTTGAAAAAGTCAAATCAGGTGCAATTTGACTGTTTGTGAGGAAGCCCCGCCTCCATCGGGCGGAGTCTGCACCTGCCACCTATCATTAGTTTTCCCATCTTGCCACCTACATCTCGGCAAAATTTGAATGTTCTAGGCTCAGGAGCAAATGAGTTACAGATTCCCAGTGAACTACACTATTCGCGCAACCCCCGCCTTCAGTCGGCGGAGCCTAGCTTAGATCACTGTATCCAAGGAGTTCGGCTCATTCCCCACTTGTTCATCCCCAATCCCCACTTGTTCCAACCTGTCTGAGCTGTTTTATTTGTTATTGTCTTCATGCCGTCTTTTCAACATGTTTGAACTTAATTTTCCATTTTTGTTTTTGACATTCGTTGCAATAGATGACTGAAAACAGTTCCTATGTTTTTTTTTGAGTCGGATGGCGAGGTTGGACCGCATCACCCTGTATGTTGCACAAGGTAGGTAGTAAGTTGTTGAAAAGACGGCGTGAAGACATCTTCGATCTTACCTTCATCAACTTTCTCTTATAATGTATAATTCCTAGTATAGCTGAAGAACGTGCCACAGTGGCGCCCATGAGAGAAAGTCAATTTCCCGAATGTGCACCGCGGGGAAGAAGGGAAATCCACCCCCGACCCCAGCAAGGGACATAGCTTATCTGACCACATATACATAATTGTTAAGAAAAACTGTACTTGCTCCGCTAAAGTAGCTAACAAAACAAGTATCTCTCTAGTACTAAGGTGAAGGTCTTGAAAACAGTGCGAACGGACTCCAACCGGGAGATTAGTGAACATTTATTTATATCATATTTGTTTATTCATTGCCTGCAGAGAGCGCACTAAAATCCTTGTGCACAAAACTGATGAAGAGGAACAGAGGGAAAGGTGTCTATCTCCACGACTAAGATGTTCCCTTAGTTAGAAAGGAAAAGCAACGTCACTTTAAAAATCCTTCTATGTATAACGCGCTGATGTATGAGAGTCTGTGTATGTATGTGTGTATGTTCGACCGGAAATTAATAACTAATGTCCACGGAGACGTGAAGGGTTCAAATTTGGTAGGAAAACAGGCGGCAGCCTGGGAACACTTACGGTGTGTAGCCGGGCCGGACTCTGTCCACAGGGGGCGGGCATTGCGCGAAAATTTGTGCTTGATGAAAAATTAACAACTCCTTTCTCCTAGGACCTGGAGAATTCAAATTTGATGGAAGTACAGGCGGCAGGATGGGAAGGCTAAGATATGTGGCAGGACTTGACTCCGCTCACGGGAGTTAGGATGTGCATGAAATGATCAATGATGAATCATCAAATGCATGAAATGCATGATCACTCTGGACCTGCACCCTTCAAAATCTATAAAGGTACAGGCGGTAGGATTGGGACACTGACGGCAGGTGGTAGGACCCGACCCTGCTCAAGGGGCATGCGCGAGAAATTGTGTTTGATGAAAAATTCATGACTTTTTTTCCTAAGACTTGAATTATTCAAATTTGATAGGAGTACAGGTGGCAGTGTGGGAATGCCCATGGGAAATGGCATGTCTTCATCATGTTCGCAGAAGGCGAGACGTACGCGAAAAGTTCTAGTTTGGAATTGGGGTGCTTAAATTGGGATTAGTGCACGCGGCAGATTTGGGATACCGATGGTAGGAAGGTGAAATAAGTGCAATTCGAAGGAAAACACGCAGTTGGATTGAGAGGGAACGAAGCCATCGCGCGAAGTATGTCGGTATGGGTGTTCTGCTGGAAATCAGTAGCTTCTGCTCTCTGGGCCAGAGCGTTCAAACCTGGAAAGGTGTAGGGGGGGTCAACTTATACACGAAATACAGGAGAGCTCGTCATCAGCCGGACCATCCGACTGTAGAGGTTCTAAGTAGCTAATCTTGGAAAAGTGAAGTAAAATGTAAAGACAATGTATACAATATTGAGCAAAAGAAGAATTTGAACAAACAAACGCAACTGCAGAATCAGATAAGGGAAGGCTTACGCCCTATGCGTCGTATGGCTCGATATTTAAATTTAAGAGTAGAGGAAAGATTATGCACCATCCTATGCTGAAGTCGAAAACCAGAATCATTGCGATTAATAACTAATACAAAACACAAAGTCTACGTCAGAACAACAAGGCGATGCCGCCCAAGGGGAGCAAAATGTGCATCACATGACACTTTTAACTGAAAGCTCAAAGGGGAAAAATTATTTCAGATCAACTCATTCCCAGGTATCTCAGAATATTAATGAAAATACTCGCCAACTACCTCGAGTGAACTAGCATCGTAACACAGAATGAACCAATGAATAAATAAGCTGGGAGGGAGCAGAGTAGAAGTCAGTCGATTATATTCGAAAAAAAGGGAGTGTAGAACAACCGACCAGCCTGACAACTGACAGAATTTCCTGCTGGCTAGGCGCACATTGGAGAGGCGGGGAGGAGAATAGGAAGTAAACCTATTTCATCGAGTCCTAACACAAATAAACAAATCAGGAATACTCACTTTATCTAAAATGCTAGAAGGCGGCAACTGCTACCATCCGGCACCTATGAAGTGAACCAAATCGAGTTTCCTGGCTTGATATCACCTACTACAGGGTGAACCAAAATTATGATTACACAGATATCACATCCCCGAGAACGAATGGAAAGCCTATGAAGCAAACCAATGCCATAGAAATGTTTATCACCGATCTCTTATCAAAACAGTACACTGGTACTGAGATCTGCTGCTTTATACTTTCACTCAAGCCCCGAGATGGTTATAGAAGGCGTCAATTGTGGCACGCAGCTAGTATCAACGACTTGATCCCAGCTTTTTGCAAATCATTTTCGAGATTATCTCAGTTCTCGTTTGGGGAAGCGAATACTTTTATCTCCAGGATTGACCACACCAAGATATCCAAGGGATCTAGGTCAGGATTCCTGACCAAGGAGCAGTAGTCTACCTACCGCTTGTTGTCGAAGCGACGAGTTCGCATATCCAATTGATACTACTGTCAAGCAAATTTCGAGCTCTCATTTCAAAGATGATCATTTTGCAGTTCTAGTTTCCATTTTCGTAGACAGCGTATCGATTCATTTGGGTCTTCATTCAAAGTCCCACGGTAAGTAGACTACCCCGCCTCGGTAAGTGACCGCTGACCGAAGGTTAAGAATTCGACACTTTGGAGATTCGAAGCGGACGTTTACTTTCACGAAATTTCTAGAAAACCTCTGATCTGCGGTCAAGAGCTTCACCTCGAAAAAAACGTACGCTTCGAATCGCCAAAGTGTCGTATTGCGCACGGTGAGATCAAACAAGTCTCCATATCAACTTTCACTTCTTAATTCACAAAAATGATCGGTTTATTCGCCATGGCAGTGATGCCCGTAGAGGCCATCGCAGAAAGTCGGTGAGCCTAGCGCTGTATCACATTCCTTTCGTTCAGCTTCATGTAAATCTTGTCTTCACCGTGAATATCTTTTCGTTGGTGAACAGATATTCCCCACGACGTTTATTCGGAAACGGAGCAGCAGCTTTCGTAAGCCAACCTTTCTCTCCCTTTCGGCCTGCTCACACGGAAAATAACTTTCTTATTGTGTAGAGGCTTTTTTGTGCAATTATCGATAAGAGATGGGAACGGCATTTGTGTGATGGCACTGTACCTCTGAAATCTGTGCTTTGCTGGCGGTACCGTTTTCTTAAAACTACGGAGACTGAGACGGAACCCGATGAGATGGATGGAGCAATTAAAAAGAGGAATGCGAACCAACCGACTAAAGACACACATCAATGAGCTCTGCGAACACCCATAAAGAAAGCCACGCATCGCCCCCATCTTGGGTGGTCAAAGAACATGGGCCACGGGAGGAAAGAAGAGCGAGGTGGACAAGAGAGAGCAGCAAGGTGCTCTTTTATCCTTAATTGCGATGACCAGCCATCTGGCAGGCTCCAAACTTTGTGCGCTCTTGTTTGATTCCACACTTCTGCATGCGCTCTGTTACGCGGCTCAGACATGACATGGGTGTCCGGAACATACACGTCTAGGGACTTGACTGTAGCATCAAGGTTGGAGTGATATCACCCGAGTTTTAATCTGTCCAAACAATACAGTGCTGAATCCGTCTGAGATCTGTTGTTTCGGATAGATTGACAGGTTCATCCCAATCCGGGGAGCATCCATTCTCAATCCACCTTGGTTCCCTTCACGACAGATGTCATAAATTTTGATGTCATCTTCATACGTGGATACCTCAGCTGAGTGGTGAGTCCTAGTATAGACTGACCGCTTTCATAGTCCGCCGGCCGGCTGACGTGCCGGCGTGCTGGCCGAGGTAGTGCTAGAGAGGGGAGGGAGGCAGGCGGGCGAATGCAAATTGCTTTGATCTTGTTTTTCTTTGTTATCAGCCCTTCAAAGGTTCCTTGGGCACTACGCGACCGCGTCAACCGGTCCCTTCAAAACTACTTGCATTTGCCCGTCTACTTTCCTCCCCCTTCCTAGCACTACCCAGGCCGGCACGCCGGCTTGCCGGCGGACTATGAAAGGAGTCACTTAGAACAGCGGTGACAATAACCCGATCTCTTGGGAGACGACGCGAGGAAAGCAGTGAGAGTCTCAGAAAGAGTTCCGAATCTTCCTACACAATGTCCCATCTGATCAATAGGATCAGATCCACCGTAAAAATGGCGACTCGATACATGCGAAAATTTGAGGTCGGCTAAGGGCGTCCAGCTGTATCGAACACCTTTGCCAAGTCAAAATCTGGTACATCCACTGAATTCCCTCTTCGAGCAACAATAGTCTAGACGAAATGAAAATTAGGGCAAGCTCTGTAACAGTCAAAGTTCCAGTCGATAACTCGTGTTGCTTTGTCGGAATTAACTAGACCTTTTCATCGTTCAAAGTCATTATGGAAGGCGATTCTCCATAGTACTTCGACTGGAGGTGTGGCAATAATAATAGTCCGATAAGACAAAGAAGAAAGGAACAAATCACTAGGTTGTAGGACTGCCGTAACAAGGTATTCCCTCAACAGCAAAGAGGCCTCAGAGAGCACAGCGAGGCATTGAAGATCGTAACTGGTTGTTCCTACATGGAGATAGCACCATTTCTCGCAGGCTATTCGAATAAGACCATCAGCTTTCGCAAGAGAATTTCCCAGCCCTTATGTGAATTGAAACAGGATAAGATATGGTTGCCATTATCTCAGGGGAATCATTTGAAACATGCAGGGATACCATTCTTCAGGAAGCCTGAGTCTGATGCGAAAACCGAAACAGAGTATTTTGCTAACGTCCCAGTTTCATTTTTTCCATAGTTTATGAAGTTTTCAGTTCCATCTTGAAGTGGCAAAAGACTTGGTTGGGCTTCTACATTACTGTTGACCAGGGCGAACATTGCTTCCCCGTCAGAGCCAGTGTGAGCATACCTATTCCCGCTTCTCAAACATCTGTTAGAATCGCGATCCAATTCAGAACAGAGTTCTTCACAGAAGTGAGCGTGAGAGTAGGAAATCGGAGTGGACGATCTTTTCTGTCGATACCAAATTCATTTTACACCTATGGTAGCGCGACCTCGACAGCATCCAACAAAAGAGAAAAGACTGCTCAACCCCCTACAGAATACAACAGAACTTTTTGTGCAGGACATGTACTCGTGCGTAACCTCGAAAGATGTCTCACTGACTAAATCTAAGTACAGCGCTATTGAGATAAAATCAGTTTTCATGAAGTTTGGGTTTTTTGAGTAACATAACATTACAGTGTGATGTTCGGGGAGGTAGCTGGAGAAAAGCCATATTTAGAAGGGCTGTTGTGGGTAAAGTAAAGCCTAGTTTCGACTGCCACGAGTAGATGCTTTGACATGCTGAAAAGTAATCAAAACTCAAAAAACCCAGACAGCCCCAACGATTTTTGTTGCCGAGAACGCCCTACTGACATGGTCATTGGACACACCTATTAAAATCAGATATCTATGATAAGGAATGGAACTAACAATAAGTCACCTATCAGAATCAGATATCTATGAGAGAGAACTAAGTCGAGCAGCGTATCTGCAATTTGTTCATCATCAGTTGCTAAGGAAGATGATGAGCAACGAATTTGGATTATTCTAACAAATTATGGGAGTGTCGAGTCGGTAACGTCGAAATAGGGAATAGTAAGAAAATGGATTCAGCTTTAAGAGGGGAGACTAACAAAATGGAAAGTACTCGGACCGTTTTATACTTACAATGCGTACTTCCTAGCACCTACGGTCCGATATGACTGGATAGTTTCACCGGACGATGGATTAAGACGTGGAACATTTGAAACGAAATCAAAATTCTCATTGACGAGCTGCAGCTTGTAAAAATTCATGTAGCGCCCTTCTCTGTAGTTGCGCCTGGTAGAATACTTGCTAATATTAGCACCTCCGATAATGACCAGTGTGGCGATCAAATCACTCAATATAGTTTGAAAGGAAGGAGTACTTGATCCCATGCCTTTAGAGCGAGGAGGATTTCCTGCATCTGATCTGTTCGCGACATCGCCATACTGACATCCGCTCGAATAAATCGATCGTCAACGAGACATCTCACTGCCACATAGAACTCTTAGTGTTTTAAGGCTTCCAGTCATTCAGAATGCCAAGCAAATAATAATCGAGTCTAGGCTGTTCTTTTCTGAAACATCTTTTTTGCAGGGCCTGCTCTGAAGATCACTGACAATAGCAACCTCACGGATATATCGTCTCTTTACAAGATGAAAATTAGAGGACCGGAGCCGGTTCTCAAGTGGTATAACAATGGAGCTCTCTGGTGTCACAATAAAGCGGATCTGAAGCTCCTCTCTCGTATTACCCAGAAAAAGCCATATAGACTAATAATTCGTCAGTCTCTTCACTACTTATTTACTTATGCCAACATTGCTTTCAACAAACATCAAAATTTGCTGCACAAAAATAGCTTCTTCTTCCTAACGTTGAGTGAAATTGACGATTAAAATGGCTTATGAGATATTCCAATAGGTTAAAGGCACAGTTCACGACAATTTTGGCGTATCCAGTTTTTGACGAGAAGTGTTAGGTACGGCCTACAGTAGCACAATGAGAAAGCAGAACACGCGAAGAACGATGAATAAAAAGAAATACTTATGCTCAAAAAAGAAGAGAAAAAAGGGGGTTGGACGAGTTACACGGCGAAAAAACGGCGGTTATGAGAATTTCCGGGGGAGTAGACGAATGCGACGTAATGTCTGCAATTGCACACAACACTCTCAAACAGCTGATTTTGGCTTCTTCGTTAATATTATTTATTCTACTGCTGATATTAAGGTGGATTATTGTGCCTGATCCTTTTGATGACGGCTGAGAATAAGTAATTAGAACAGAATAGAGCAGAATATTAGTCGAATGGTAGGAATACAGCCGAATAGTATTACCAGTAGGAGGCGGTCGATTAGCTTATTGATTTTTCACTATTGTTGCTTCAATGCGAAAGTGGTGAACGGCAATTAGATTTCGTAGTCAGCCTAGTGAGCGGCGGAGGCTGACAGTGCTTCACTCTACGCCCCCCCCCCTCCATTTTGTCCTATTCAGAACGTTTTTCGTCTTCATTCCGGCACATATTATATCAGAGGGGGCCCCGAATACATACCATTGCAAATTTCCGAAAACATTTTTATCGTAAATCATGCCCTTAAATCAGTAGCTCCCTTGTATATCACATGTGACGCTGTTAGGTAGGGAAACGGCTTAGATAGGACATTACAAAGGCTCAAATTTTGTCCCATGTCTATGCGCGGACGAGTTTCAACATCATTGTAGAGGCTGCACCATTATAAGGGATTTCATACAGGAAATTCAAACAACTCCTCATGACCCATTGCGACAGTGAAAGGCAATTTGATCAGCTTCGGCCTGATGTAGTCAGCTCCTTAAGTAATCGTATTGAGTGAAATCTCGTCTAAGCGCCCTTTCCATGTCATTTTGACATAATAGTCACGTACAAACCCTATTTTCACTACTTTTCAGGAGCCTTACTTTTAGCAAAATCGGTCTCTCTTCTCTCGCTTGCTTCACCACCAACGCACTATTTCCAACCATTACTTCCGCTTTTCGAACTGGAAATATTGGGTTGGAAGGAAAGTTCTGCGACACAATGAAGGTCTTCTTCAAATCATTCCTGAAATTTTCCAGGCCAATCAGTTTTTGGAAATATATTTACCAAAGAGGTCGACAACCTTCTATTATCCGTTTGAGTGAATCACTGATGCATTTTATCCAGGAATGAGGAAGCTGTGACTCAAAGAAGAGATTGACTGTCGTTTTCAGATCACATTAAGTTACGAATTTTTCTTCCACAACGGGATGCTCAAAAAGGGAGAGTACATGGTAGGTAAAAGAAAGAATACTTCGGGAGTAGGACTGATGAACAATCTGGAACCAATTGGAATCGTAGAACTTTTGACGCGTGTTTAAAGCGAAATTTCGATGTGCCTTGACCCTCTGTAGGGGCCTGATTTACGGTTTTGATCATCCTTCTCTAACCCCGTCGGCCTTATTTTGGGTTTCATAGGGGTAACCGACAGCTGTGTCCATCTGGTCTGCGTTTAGCAACTCATAGTGGATGGATCCCTTCAACCTCCATTGAATGAAGGGACGATGCTTGTGTTACTTCAAAAGCTAGTATCTCCTCCAGTGAAGCGATCCAACCGATTGTTGACCGTTGATCTGTGAGCAGTGCCAACAATGAATTAGTTGCTGATACTTTGAGCTGCTACACCCGCGTTTTTCCTCTGGCGTGCGCAGAAGAAGGCGATGGTACGAATCGGATGTTGTCCATTTATTGACCGCAATCCTACTATATATAACGCGCTAAGTGTGTCTGTTGGTTTGTCTGTGTGTGTGTGTGTGTGTGTGTGTTTGACCGGAAATTTATAACTCCCGTTCCCCTCGACCTAGAGAGTTCAAATTTGGTAGATGTAAGGGGGGCAGGATGGGAACACTAATGGTGGGTGGCGGTGCCGGACTCCGCCCACAGGGGGCGGGGTTCGCGTGAAAAGCTCAAACTTGGACCTATAGCGTTCAAATTTGGTAGGAATACAGGCGGCAGGGCGGAAACACTCATGGTGGGTGGCAGGACCGGACTCCGCCCACAAGGGGTGGGGTTTGTGTGAAAAACTCAAACTTGGACCTAGAGCGTTCAAATTTGGTAGGAATACAGGCGGCAGGGTGAAAACACTGATGATAGGTTGCAAGACGAAACTCCGCCCCAAAGGACTGGGCGTGAATAAATACTGTTGGTTCGGACCCAGACCGTTGAAGCTTGAAGGCACCAGGAGTTGGCTGGGAACATTGATGGTAGCTAACATAGTAGACTCAGCCGCGATGAAGTCTCTGAATACTTTTTCTCTAAGTAATCGCTTTTGTGATATAATGCGATGTTCTATTCGGACACAGCGAAGATGGCTTACAGAAAAAATCGCTCACAGTCTGAAGCTAATACTGAGGGTGTACAGCTTTCAAAGAAAAAGTAGAATCCGAAGTGTTATTTGCGCATAGCAAATTTCTCAGAGGAAAGAGGAGCGCCCGGCGTAGCCGGGCGAACCCATTAGAAGGAGGGAAGCCCGGCGTTAGCTGGGCGGCCCGACTGGTGCTACTAAAGCCCGCACGCGTGCCCTTATTCACTCACGTGTTTATAGCCTGAGGAATGTCCTACAAGTTTATCACTCTTGCTACCGTGTTCACACTGTTGATACAAATTGTTGACGCTTCAATTTTTTTTGCCGCAGGACTTTCCTTCCAACCTAATAGTACCTCAAAATTATCATTAACTGTACCTTTAGCGGGGCTACATCTTTAGATTCGTGACATCTTATGTCCTTAGCATCTGAAACTCTATGCTGGAGTGATACAAGAGGGCTCATCTATGAAACTTTTGCCTTCTGTCACCCTCAATCAGCCTCTATCAATTGTATCCAATCACACTCTATCGACCACATATCACACTCACATAACAAACGGGAAAACAATGTTCTGCATTAGCAAACTCATTTCCAACCTTTCCCATTTGAACTCGCTTTCTGTTATCAATCTTCATTTTTACTGCCCCATCTAACGGATCGTGGAACTCTTGCTGAGTAAGATCGCTTATCGGGGGGTGAAAATGCGGTGGGGGGGGGGGGGAGAACCTATCACAATGTTAGTATAACAAGGAGCTCAAATGAACTCAGTGAAACGTGTGTTAGGCCATGTTATAAAGTTGACATACAAGTTTTTAACAAGGCTTTAGTAGGTAAGAAGCTCCGCGGTGGGCAAGTTTCCCTACTTTTTTTTTTAATTTCCGCACAAGGTAATCATTCCACCCACGCGGGGCTTCTAACCTACTTGGGCTTACTTAAAAAACCACCCAACCCACTTGGGCTTACTTAAGAAACCACGTTCCGCTGCAAGCCGCATAAAGGGGCAGAGTTGGTCGGAGCTCATCCTCCACTTCATGTCTGATACAGTGCTAGTATAACAAGGATTAACACGTAAGAATGAGTTCATTTCTTGATATACGATTTCTTGATAGGTGCCCCCCCCCTACCGCCCACCAACTACAGTTTCACCATCTGCCACGAGGGATCATCCAAAAACAGTCCATAAAGGCGATCCTTGCCGAACGTCAGACATTCCAAAGTAATTAAATCATTCCTACATAGCTTAAAGCAAATTCAATTTCGTCATTTTCTATGTACTTTTCCCACTATCTTCCTTTACCCATAAAATTATTCCTTTGCAGAAGATGTATATGAACGTAGGTAAATATTTTTTTGTTAGGCGTGCTATTGATCTCCGTCATCGTTTCCGCCTTGGGAAACACCTTATACATACATTTCAATATATACGTTTGAGGGTGTTTTTTGGTGTGTAGGTGCGTCCTGTGTGTTCGACCAGATTTCATGATTCCTCTCGCCCAAACCAAGTTCGTTGAGATCTTTCAAACCTGGAAAGCGCAGGCGATGGGAAGGAAACATGAAGGCGACATTAGGTGTCAACAACTGAAAAAGGACGAAAGGAAGCATAAGAGTACAAGATCCACTTCAACAGTTGCGCCTCTCGCATTAACGCTGGATTTATGACGCAATGGCGGGTGGTGAGGGATACCACGGTATCGCATATTTTTGGTGAGAGGAATTATTAACAGCTGAGAAGGGGAACGAGGCAAAGGTTTTTGGGTTTCTATGCGTCTTTACCAGTTGTCTGAACAACATGTCCAGTCGTCTCGAGAAAGTTTCGAGGAAGCAACTCTTAAGAACGCCTGTTTCTCTGGTTATGGTCGTGTACGATGGATTAAAGACATCATACGTACACCACAGTTTCGCAAGAGCACTCAACGTCGTGTTTGGGTCACCAAGGACTAAGCCTACTCCTCTTTCTGCTAACACTGAATGTCATTAGAGGAGCACTCAAATAGGGACCGCTGGTTACCATTCTTTGAGTCAAGGTTGACGAGAATTTCGAGACAAGCTGCAGAAATGGTAGCGCTTGCTGGCAGAGAGTGGAAGCCGGTTGAAAGGGTACTCCAAGTAAGAGCTGATTGGAGTGCGTAGAGCCTGTAGATCTTTTTGGATGGAGAAGCCATCAAAAGGGAGCGGAACTTTTGATATCTGACGATCTAGCCACGGGCGGTAGCCTGGATCAGTCTGTAGAAGCTCGACTTAGTGCATACTGGCTAAACCTACCAAACCCCTCATGGCCAGTGTCGCATTTGTAGGTCTTCTGCTGCAGAATTGCCGATTTTTTTTCAGAATAATGAGACGCCAGTCTTTTATTGAATTGAGTAAAACGAAAGAGAACAGAAACAGAATGGAGGGGTTTGGCACTATTACATGTGGCCCAAGTTAATGCGCCGTCCATTATCTGGTAACTCATGGTCTGGTGATATGTTTGCTTGTAGCAGCATACTATCACTTGTTAAACACTGCAATCAAAATTCGAAGCTGCCGCTTTGAGGGGACTCTCGTCAAGCTGCCGCTTGCAGCTTCGAATTTGGATTGCAGTGTTTAACAAGTGATAGTATGCTGCTACTAGCAAACATATCACCAGACCATGAGTTACCAGTGTGCAGAGTCCAGTTTGCCATATAATACATATATGTAAGTGTTCTCATTCTGACGCCCGCACTTTTAAAAGGTTAAACGCTTTAGGTCTAGAGTAAACGAAGTTGCGAATATCTGGTGAAAAGAAACATACACCGACACACATATATAAACACAGAAACACAAACACACTGGCAAACGAACGGATATCTTTGACGCGCTATGAACTCTGGATTTCTACAAACACAGCACGTCAGGCATTGCCCACTATGTACTACAATTTTTTCTGACTTTCAGATCTTTTGCTACAACCGAGTCCTGAATCCTTTTTGAAAGACCCCACCCCCACTTTCCGCGAAGCTCCGCAGAGGACGATGAGTCTGCTTTGTCTGATTTGTTGATTTATTTCCCTATCCTTCGCTTCGCCCACTTCTACCTGGTATCTGACCCCAGCAAGTACTCTTACCTGCTGCTGGGATGATTCTGGTAGATGTACCTATTCCTGTGAACAGGGTTTCGCGAACTCATACAGTAGCGCTCAAAAGTCTTCGGTGAAATGCTTCGACGCTTTTTCGTTCATAACTTTTTTGTTAGTGGACCAAATCGACTGAAAAAACCTTTCACCGAAGACTTTTGAGCGCTACTGTATGTGCTCTGTTGACGTTTCCCTGCCCTGGTTACCCTATTCAATGATCCCGAGAATTGCCCAACTTCGTGGAGCTCTTTAGATAATACCGAATTTATCGATAAACAAAAAGACATACAAAAGATGCTACAGACAGACAGACAGATAGACAGACAGACAGACAGACAGACAGGCAGACAGACAGACAGACAGACAGATAGAAAGACAGACAGACAGACAGACAGATAGACAGAAAGACAGACAGACAGACAGACAGACTGACTGACTGACTGACTGACTGGCAGACAGACAAACAGACAGATAGACAGACAGACAGACAGACAGACAGACAGACAGATAGAAAGACAGACAGACAGACAGACAGATAGACAGAAAGACAGACAGACAGACAGACAGACAGACAGACAGACAGACAGACAGACAGACAGACAGACAGACAGACAGACAGACAGACAGACAGACAGACAGACAGACAGACAGACAGACAGACAGACAGACAGACTGACTGACTGACTGACTGACTGACTGACTGACTGACTGACTGACTGACTGACTGACTGACTGACTGACTGACTGACTGACTGACTGACTGACTGACTGACAGACAGACAGATAGACAGACAGATAGACAGACAGACGACAGACAGACAGACAGACAGACAGACAGACAGAGAGACACAGACAGAAAGGCAGACAGATAAGTAGACAGGCAAGGAAATAAACAAATAGATACACCAAACTTGTGATTGTTCTCGGAGAACAACGAGAATCCTCTTCCTGTAAGTAATGGTTGATAAGAAAAGTATGTAGTGTGGCGAGTAGGCAGGAGAGTAGACTTGTACAGGGTGTCCCAAAATTAATGGCGCCAAAGTTCAGGAATTTTTAAGGTAGAAATAATATATCAAATTTACATAAACTGTTATTAATTATATGCATGACTACTGATATGAAACTCCCAATACCTTACAGATGGAGGAGGCTCATTCAATACCACTTGCAATCATTGTCACGCGAGAGGTGGAAGGGCATTACGAAATTCCTTGGGATTTTTGTAATAACAGTATAGGAGTCTATTAAGCGATACAGAAAAAAAGCTTGAATCAGAGACAAATCAGGAAAGGTAGAAAGGTAGAATGTTTCGGAAGATAGGACTATTAAAATGGTCCGTCTGCCAATCGCTCGGGATTCTGGGTGACCCATCGAAAGGAAGTCAGCGGGCACGGCTTACAGGATTTATCGCGATGGAAGGATGTCATGCAGGAGCTCCACTGCCGTTCCTATCGTATGGAGAAATTTCGCTTCAATTTCGATCTCAACAGATACTGCCGGGCAAAAAATGCAGAAAGTCGAAAGTGATGACACGCAACCCTTCGTCGTTTTCTCTGTTCAAGAAATTTCTTGAGATAAAGCCATTCCTCAACAACCAAAACGTTCGCGTTCTGAAAAGAAACGTCTAGCGTGTAATATCTCACAAAATGGTTGCTATCAGAATAGTAAAATGATGTTTTCCGAAAAAATCACTGGTAAGGGTAAGCTGCTCGTGGTTTCTTGGTGCAGGCATGAAAATTGACCAAGACCAGTACTCAAAGGCGAACTGATGGAAGTAAATAAAACATTGATCCGACTACGTTTTCTGAAAAATCTCGCAGTCCTTCCAGCGGGACGCTTCTCCAGCCCACAGAGCCAAGCTTGCCCGCGAGTGGTGCCGACGACAGCTGCCCGACTTCATTGGTGAAGAGGGATGGTCATCCTATTTTCCAGAACTTGACTCACTTGAATCCCACGAATGGTCCGTGATTAGAAGAGGACCTGTCGTGTTTGCAGTCTCATTTTGGAGTCCTGGAATGCAAAAGTTGGAGGACAGCTGGGAAGAAATGGAGGAGGGTGCCTGCGTGCCACAGGATCGGATCAAGTCGAGAGCAAACCTTGACTTCTATCCACACTCATGGGGGATATTTTGTAATGCGACTGTAGCATGTTGTAGCACATAGTGTTGGCTAACGTGCATAGAGATTCCATAGTCTTTCGCAGCTGAGAAGTTTGAAATATATTGCTATAAATCGGCGCCGATAATTTTTGGACACCCTGTACATATTGGGACACAGACAGACAGACGGACAGTCAGAAAGACAGACAGACAGGCAGACAGATAGACAGAAAGACAGACAGAGAGACAGACTGACTAACTGTCTGTCTGAATGACTGACTGACAGACAGACAGAAAGGCAGACAGATAAATAGACAGGCAAGGAAATAAAAAACTAAATACACCAAACTTGTGATTGTTCTCGGAGAACAACGAGAATAATGGAATCCTCTTCCTGTAAGTAATGGTTGATAAGAAAAGTATGTAGTGGGGAGAGTAGGCAGAAGAGTAGATTTGTACATATAGGGATGATCCTGGATATTTGTAATAATAAATAACAGAAAAAAATTTAATCTGAGTATTTAACAATTTTTAATTTGTCAATTCATCAAACTCGTAGACGTACAGTTTTCTTTTAGAGATTTTGTCAGTATGAACATTATTTCATAGTATTTTTATTTCCAGTGAATTGGCATGGGCCGACGCGAGTCAATGATGAGTTTCTCAATTCATTAAGGAAGCAGTGCAGATGTGGTTGTGTCGTCTATGGGTCTCTCGAAATACGGGATTTGGACGGTGAGTGAATCATAAAATACGTCATATTGAGCCTCCACTAACTACTTACAAGGGAAGGATCCCAAGTCGAAGTGACCATTCGAAATGGGACCTATGCGGCTAGGCGTACTTCTTGATGCTGATTTCAAATCTGCATTCAAAAACTGCCAAACGATTCTCTCAGCGAAGTTATGGAGGTGGTCTCCGGAGAGCGCTTAACACTGAAAAGCACAGAAGCCGTGTCGCCGGCACTTTAGCAGTGGCTGCTTGGAGTGGAGGTAAGCGTGACGCTTCATAGGCAAGGGATCAAGGATCGGGTTTGGTGGGCGGCGGCGTTTTTGCATCTTGCAGTACTTATTTCTTCAAGTTGGAAAAATCTTTTTATGTTAGTTTTGCCGCCTTCAGCGATGTTTTAGTTTCTGGAGGCGAGTTAGTTCCTGCTTGAACCGTCTTCCCCTGTTATCAATTAGTTTTCAAAAAAGGTGGGGGTTTTGATCAGTTTTCAAAAGAGGTAAGGGTTGCCATGTGGCAAACGCGGCAAAGTATTGTATACATGGATGGATATAACACCGAAGAACAAGGGGTAACGGAACTTCTCCCCTATCGCGGCATTCTCCTTTGCGGCATGCGGCAAATGTCACTGCAATTACCGTACTCACCCCGCCTACCGCCAATCAATAGGACGCGATATTTTTCGTTGGTTGGCTTGCTTTTTCATTTGATTTGATCGCTTTTTCTTCTGTTTCTTTTTAGTTTTCATGTTCATTAGACTTGATCAATTGAAATGACTCCTCCTATATAAACGACGATCAAGACCCCATCGGAATTGAAAAGAGCGGCTAGCCAATTTAAATAATTAAAGGACTCCCTGCCTCACAAATTGCGCGCTCCAATCTTCCATCGCAATCCTGCGATAGGCGGTGGGTGCGGCGTGTGCGACGCCGTGTTAGGGGAGAGGTTCCCGGACCCAAGAACAAGGAGTATTTCGGATCCTGTGATGTTGAATGCGCCCTTACAAGGAAGGAGCACAAGTTGATAGATTGTTTCTCTTCTCTATCTTTACTCTATCTTGCGGAATCCCTTTCACGAAGACCTCGATATTGAGGGCGAAGAAGACTGCGTGATTGAGGACGAGGAGGCCGATCCACTGTGGGAACCGGATGAAGAGGAAACAGCAAGACATTCAGAGGGTCGTTGATGTTTGGTAATGTGGAAGTGTCCGAAGAGTAGGTGCAGGTTCTTTCCAGCAAACTTGTTAGAGCGAGATAAAAAACAAATCCAGGTAGAGAGCGCTATCAGAAAGGCGAATTTTTCAGTTGTTCCGCTCGTTGTGAAAGACTTTTTTGTTTTAAACACTTCGTGCTAGATTATCGCATCCGCTTATGATAAGTAAAAGTTGTCCTACAGTAAATTTTAAATGTACAACAACAAGAATAGAATTTTTGAAGTGTTGGTGGTTGGATTAGATGTCAGACGGTTTAAGCAGGAACTGACTCGCATCCAGCAACTAGAAAGTCGTTGAAGGAGGTAAACCTGACATAGAAAGATTATTCCGAGTTGGAGAAAAAAGTACTGAAATATGCAAAAACGCTATCGCCACCAAACTCGATCTTTGGTCCAATGCCTATGGAGCGTCACGCTTACCTCCACGCCAAGCCAAGCCGCCACTGCTGTGCTGCTGGCGACCATGGCTTTTGTGCTTTCCCCTGTTGAGCGTTCCCTGGAGACCACCTCGATAACTTCGTTCAGAGAATCGTTTGGCAGATTTTGAATGCAGATTTGAAATCAGCATCAAAAAATACGCTGAGCAGTATAGGTCCCATTTCAAATAGCCGCTTCGACTTGGGATCCTTCCCTTGTTAGTCCATAACCTATATTCCAAGTGATTGTTGCGGGATCATGGGTATTGGTGAAACCAGCACTTGAAAGTTCAAAAAAAAAGGTTAAAAAAAAACTCTGGCGACACCAGTCAAGTACTTTGTATCACCTGTCCTCTCGTTTATTGATTTCCTTGAGCAGGAGCTAGCTACGTCTCCCTTTTCCGAACCAGAGTATTCCACTGGATCGACCTCGCCTGAGAGAGACGAGGCACAGCAAACCTTCTCCTTCGAAGCTTTTGTGAAATTGTTCATGGTGCTGGCTATTAATCCGTTTCCCATCAACACTCGCTCCCAATTTCTTTAAATTTAGAAGTGTTCACAAGCCCGTCGGAATGGCTCTCTCCGCCTTCTCTATGTTTGGTGTTATAAACACGACGTCGTCTGCAAAGCGAAATAATGTATAATAAGTAGTGGCCGTGGATCTCTACTCCCAACTCTTCCCATCCAAAATGATCCATGATGTTCTCGAGCGACACTGAAAAATTGTGGTATGGATGGTATCGCACATAAAAATCCTTCCCTTCGAGACCATTTCCAAACTTTCGATTGGAGATGATGCTCAGCATTATATCACGGAACCACCTACCGATTCCCAAGTCCATCGCAAATGAGTGGGCTTCTAGGACTGCGAATCACCATGCAGTGGTGTCGCCATGATGAACTCAGAGTGTTGAGACCTGCTCACGTTTTTATTCACAAAAGTTCGATTCGAGTTGTCAAGCCTTGGCACGAACCGATGTTCTTGTCCAAGTGCACGTTGACGTGAACACCTATGTACGTAGCCGATCCCTCTGCCATCGCATGGCAGCGAGGGTGTGTTCCAGCTACGTTCAACTCCATGACGCTGTATTGTATCCTCCTAGCTTGCATCATCAGATCTTCGATACATCCTTTCGATGCAAGTTTTCGTGTAAAGAAAATATGGATCGCCATCTTAGTCCTTCACCTTCTGGGAAGCCCCTAATGGCCCTCAGGTGTGAGTACCCTCTGCTTAGCACCCTACCCAACGCGGTTGTAAAAGAGTCGATTCACCATTTTCGTCTCGGCATTTTTTTTATTAATAATCCACGCCGCTACCCTCTCCAATAAGATAAGCTTCTCTGAATCAAACAAACAGAATCATGATCGCTGTGCTACGAATTAGTTCTCAAAATCTTTTTTCAGGTGAAACCATCGATCTGACTCCATTGAAAAATGTATACGTGATTTTCGGTACTCTAACTATTACGGGGAACACTCGACTATATGATCTCAGCTTTTTGGAGAATCTGAACAGTATTGGAAATTACAGTAAGTCAATTTGCCCTTCCTATACACATGAACTATAGAGTTGTGCAAGATTTAAAAATTGGGAAGAAGGAGTCATTGAATAACCACTTGAGAAAACACTACTGAAGCATCTACTGAAACAAGAAAACGTTCTAGCCAGAGCTCATCACACATTCGTTACTTTTTTCGCATTTTCGCATTAGCAGCTTGAGGCTTCCAAGTTTTCCGCAAAAGTTTGAATTCTATGGAAAAGTCTATCGGAAGCATTGTGGGCAAACGACTGTCGTATCCTCGATTATACAGAACCTAAATGCTCAAGGGTTTCTCCACTCGATTTAGCGACAACTACCATAATCTATCTCGATGAATTCGAATTTTTCCACTAATTGTAAGTAGTGCGTGCGATCGGGTCAGATACCAAACTCCACTATCACGCTTGTTGAAACAGAAACTGGCAGCTTATTTGCTAGGCGAAATGTTACATCGGCCTCTAGGAAGGGAGGGATTGCAGCTTCTTCTCACTAAAACATTATTGTCATTAAAACATGGTTCCATCGAGTTTATTTTAAGTATGACTTTCTATTATATATGAGATATGAGGCCAGCAAACCCCTTTGACGCATCGAGACATACTGCATAGTACTCACTCTCCATTCTGCCTCACACCATGCAAGGTTTCTCTTCATTCTCTTCGTAGTTTAGCTCTAACGAGGGCTCTGTGCACATCAGGCCCACTGCTGCTAAAAGATTCAAGTAACAAATCGACATTGTTTCACCACATACATCAAGCGAGTATCCAATTTGCTCAAATGATTAGCTTGCTACGCGACAGTTACGTTTTTCTCTGAGCAAAGAACACGTTTTGAAATAAATTCATTGTTCACCTTGCTCTTGAAAGAAAAAAAACGTCAGGAACTAGCTTACCGCTGCAATCTATATCTGTAAAAACTCACTCATGTACTCGTTGGGTCATAAACGAGTATCTCACTATCAAAATAACTGATTACTTAGGGTATCGATCCTTGGATAATTCTGCCCCTTTATGAGGTTATTTCACTGCTAACACGGTATATAAAATTCGGTCGAAAAAACACACAGGCCAACACGCAACAAAAACACAAACACTGACAAACTAACGGACACACTTAGCAAATTATATATAGTAGTAGTAATATGAGTGAAGTGCGGGTAGAAGGGAACCAGTTGGGAGTATAGAGCATCAGCTGGACCAGTCAGGCTCAGACTCCTCGCTGCACTTCAGCTTTTTCACCTCCTCACTGCAGCTATTTCCATGCTGGATAGTGAAAATGTGGCTGTTTAGCTGTCTATCGATGCGTGACGTACGTTATGGCCGCAGATTGATGATAATGAAGGTGATGGGTAGAAGTTGGGACTGAATAGTAGTCAAGCTTCATTGACTCTGAAAATCAGAATCATGAAACTGTTTGCTTAATATCACAAAGTTTCTAGAAATTTATAACTTTGCTGAAATGATTGTATTGCAGGTGCTAATATAACTGATATCGCATTTGAGCTGAATAGGAACGTAGATTTGTTTGATGCTTACATGGAGAACTTAGAAAAAATCCATGGAGAAGTTCAAGTGCGAACATGTTTGAAGTTGCCCGTACGCACTGAGAAATTCTTCAAAGATTTAACACAAGACAAGGCAATTATTCGACAAGAGACTGAAGGCTGCACACGCGAACTCCACGAGAAAGGTGAGAGTACCATTACTCATTACTTTTCATTACAGTGGTCTTACCAATTCACTCACCATTTCACTTCGCCATTCACATCCACTATTTTATATGACTTTGCAAGCTCTTTTACATTTCTGTCGACTTAGCACTTTCTTTCCACCAAAGTGAACATGGAGTAAAGGCGAAATAGTGCCTCATTATCACCGAAAAAGAGAAGCCAAAAAGGGTATTTCAAAATTATACGGCTTGTCAAATGCACAGTTCACGATGGTCCTGAGGTGTCAAGCTTCAGTGAAAAAATTTACGTTGTGGAACAGAATGATGCAAAGATGGCGGAGGGATATAATATGTAGGCTAGTCTCACGAAATGGAAGGCTTTAAAAAAGTAGTAAGAGAGAGCTTCATACGATATCATGTTTTGCTAACCGACTGGGTCTCTTACACGGTGAGCGTACTATTCGACAACGTCCTAGCGCTTCGTTGTGACTGGTACAGCCTCAACAAAGCCGTAATGCTACAGCCTCTTTCGCGTAAGTACGTCTGCCAAATCGGTTTTAGAGCCCTTGTGACACCCTGATAAGCTCGTTTTTCAGCCCACAAATGTATTGCGTGCTATTCGTGGGAGAGACAGTTTTACCCCAGGGGGAAATGTCACAAACGATTTTTATCGTGAACTGCGCCTTCAAAATAGTCTTTCTTCCGAATTATACTGTTTGTTCATTCCAGTATATTTATGTTCTATTGATCACCCAGACTCTATATACTTAAAAGTACTCGTTTTTCCATGTTCCCATCTTGCCGACTGTACCCACGTAGTATGGACCATATAGGCCCACGGATTGGAAATCTGGATCTCCGGTCAAACATTTATCTCGCTCGCGCTCGTTCCCTGAAGACGGATCTAGCCCTTCCGCCCATCATAAGTGTTCCCATCCTGCTGCCTGTACTTCACTGGATATTGAACCTTCTCCGCACGGGAACAGGACTTGAAAATTTCCGGTCAAACACATATGCACCTACAGACACACACACAGTATACATATATATTAGGATTACTTCAGAGCTGGTTCCCGTAGAATATCACACCGAAGTCTGCTAATCCGTGTCTTCAAGGTTTTACTATGAGATTTTCAAAAAGCGTCAACCCGACAGAAGACAGAAGTGCATTATCTACTGTTCGACCCTTGAGAACAAGTGCAAACTTGCACGCTGATCTTTGATCGAAACGAGCACCTTTGTGCTCAGTACATGGTGTAGTACCCAAATTGTACCAGTATATTTGGATTAAAGGGGGGGGGAGGGAGGCGCACGATTCGTGCGATTCTGGGTGCGCGCGGCAAAATGCGCGGCGAAATTCATAGCTATCCTGACGACTTTAGCGCCTATTATCGGGGTCCGATTCTGAATTAGAGTAGATTAGTAGTATCAGCTGACCTACTAATCTGTTTTACTCCAAGTTTGTACCCAATAATAGGCGCCAGAGTCGTCCGAATCGTCATGAATTTCGCCGCGCAATTTGCCGAGCGCACCTAGAATCGCACGAATTGGCACACACCCGAATTAAAGATCTGCCATAATGTTAACCATCCGCTGACACCCCCACATTTTCGCCCTCCAGCGCAGACCACTATGATGTATCGAGTCGCATGCTCACTACGAATTTACCAGATGAACTAATGAGGATCAAGAGGCTGCAAATGGAATCGAAACAAACTCCAAACTTGAAAGTGTGCCTTGAAACAAGGGTCACAAACTGTTTGGAAATTTTGGAGCACAATGTGGCAAACACTCGATGATTTAAGTTTATTGGTTTATTTCACGTTAAAAAAATCTGTTCTGCCGGAGATACACCAAAACCAAAAAGAGTGTCATCGCGGAGTGTTGCATAGGTGAATTGATGGAATGACTGGCAATGAAAGGACCACTTTACTGTATAAATGAGGTCCAGTCGAGTACCTAACCAAGGAGGGGTAGTCGCCTTATCTTGGAACTTTCAAAGGAGACCCAGATAAGTTGATAGAGTTTTGAATGCTGTTTACGAAACTGGAAATCAAAACTGCAAAATGATTCTCTTATGAAGTTATGGAGGCCCGAATTTTGCTCGACAGTACATAGTATCAATAGGATATGCGAACTCGTCGCTCCCTTACTAAGTGCCCACGTAGCCTAGTGGTAGTGGTCTCGCTTCATGGGCGTGAAATGGGAGTTTTCTTCCACTAATTATCCGCATTATTGCAAAGTGGTTTTTCATTCCATCAAAAGCTCTCTAAACGCTTTGTGACATTTCATCAGTGAACGCCTCATTACAGCGTCTATTTTCTCTCGTCGCCCCTATTCAAGGAAAGTGGTCCTGCACGTTAATAGTATGACTCTTTTTCATTCCGAAATTCAAGGAAAATTAATAGAAAGTTACCAGAGATGTGTAAAATGCCTGCAAGAAGCTCAACATTGATAGAAAAACATTAGATGCGTGAAGCACACATGTTCTTCACAAACTGCGCATCTTCTGCATGCGCATCTAACGAATGTTTAGTGCACCACGTTTTTCTAATTTTTTAACATGCTCTTGGTACAAGACTGGGTATATTTATTAATACGCAGGTTACTGCGTCATACCGGCTGAGTATTTGTTTAGTCTTGAGACGGTTGACTGTTTTGTCACCGAATGTAGAGAATCAGCATGCATAAGGCGCGCAGTTTGTGAAGAGCATGTGTGCTTCACGCATTTCTTTAAAGTTTTTCCATCAATGCTGAGTTCCTTGCGGGCATCTTACACATCTCTAGTAACTTTTTGCTGAATGTTCCTCGAATTTTGAAATGAAAAAGAGTCATACTTTCAACGTGCAGAACCACTTTCCTTGAATAGGGACGACGAGAGAGAATAAAAGCAGAAATGAGGCGTTCACTGAAGAAACGTCACAAAACGTTTAGGGAGCCTTTGATGAAATTAAAAAGCCTCTTTGGAGAAATGCGGACAATGGCTGGGAGCAAACCCTCACCTTACGCCCATGAAGCGAGACCACTACCACTAGGCCATGTGGGCACTTGATTGAAAGCGTTGCATATCCAATTGATACTACTGCCCAGCAAAATTCGGGTCCCCATAACTTTATAAGGAAAACCATTTCGAAATTTCAATTCCAAGTTTCGTAAACTGCATTCAAAACCCTATCGATCCATCTGGGTCTCCATTCAAAGCTCCAAGATAAATAGACTACCCCTCCCTGGTAAGTGAAGCAAGAGCGAAAGGCGAAAATGGCGAAAGCGAATAATTGGCTTAGAAAGGGTGCTATGGTGGAAGGGATCCCTGAAATCAAACTCAGAACCCCAAGGGCGGCTTCGCCAGTTGGATCCCGTCTCAACGCCTCTCCCGACTCCATAACCCTCAATGAACTGGCATGAAAAGGATTTACTCTCTGGACTGTCAAGATTTTTTGTTTTCTTTTTTCGAGTCCACCTCGGTCAATTTTTGAGCTCCTCTTCTAGCAAGATGGCAAAACAGCTTCTCTTTTCATTTGTATAATCCTACATATGCCTGATTTAAAATATTCATTATATCGGACAGGCCATCTTGGCACTTTGGAGACCTCAGATGGAAACGATCTATGCTTTCAAGGGAAAAATAGATGCCGTGTTTTTTCTGCCATAGATCTCTCTGCCTAAGAACTTTACCAAAAACCATAATTAAGATCGAGCTGACAAATGAGCGATCTCGCGCGTGGAGGATGTATTTTTACCTATTTACAGAAACAGAACGTGAACGAACCGTCGAATCTCGCCGATGGAATATATCGGAATCTGAAAAATGTGAGTGCGCTCAACTTGAGGTTTACGGCAATCTACGGTGGTATGAAGACTCTTCCAGTGATGGAACATTGTTCACAATTTGAAAGTGTGCAAAAAATTTGCATTTTGCTTCGGTATCTTGAATTTCATCATTTTGTCGCAGCTTGACTTCACCTCCCCTTGGAGGCTGATGAAATTCTCTCTCTCGGATAAGTAATAACTTTGAAATTTCTCAAGAAAATTCCTATTATGCGAGCCTTAATAAGAAGTAAGCGTTAGAAAACAAAAACGGAGTTGAAGGTGTGCAACTTTGTTAAAGTTCTCCCTACCAAATCATTATGATATAGTGATACAACTGCAAAATTTTTTTTCATTTTCGTTTTCTCAAAAGCTTTCAAATAATTCCGGTAGATTGCGCAGATTGTTTGAGGTTTGACCACCCGTTAAGGGCATCAATCGTGCACCAGAGTTAGGCTCCTTCATAACTTTTACTTTCTCTATTAACAATATCAGAAAAAACTGACATGTTGCAGAACTGGGAGCTCTTCACATGCTGGGTCGTGTTTGGCAATCTCAGGCTGAGGTTTATAAAAGAACGAATGAACGTACGATAGTAAGGTGCGACGTACAGGGTGGGACAAACTGGAGATGGAGTGGTTGTAAAGTGTGTCCATGCCAAAAATCTTGTAAACACGTAGCCGAATCACACGGTGCCTCGGAAGTCACCTGAAAGGTCCACACCGGAGAAAAGGATGTTTATTTACGTAGAGAGCGCACCTTTTGAAGCATGGATTGGTAAATCTCTTGAGAATGGGGAGTTTTTTTTTGACGACAAAAAAAACCCACAAAATTAAAAAGCTGATTCAAAAAAGCTCTAAATTTTCCCACTAATAGGCACAATGTGAAACCTCTCTGTGTTCGCACATCACTCTTGATGTACTCAAGTGTCTGACTATGTACATTACTCAACTCATAGTGCTTCTTACCTAGTACTAGCTAAAAAATCTCCAATACTGTTGCTTGTCTTTTATTTATATCACTGCATGGCTTAAATGCATTTGTTTCGTTGAGCTCTAAGAATTCAACTAGCACGTTATATAAGTAGGCTCTCAAGCCTCAAAGAGAGCACTAACCATTACGTTATGAATTTAGCCTGCTTCGCCGGAACTGATGGCCAACTAACCGATCTCTTGAGAACACAGTCATATGCGCGTATAATATCCATAGATCCCAATCTCTCTGAAGTGTTTGGTTACCACACAATATGTGAACACTTCTATGGGCATTTGAAGGTGCACAATTATGAAAGACACGGTGCAATTGATCTCATTCAGGTACTGTTGCAGTTCTCTTATACAGTTTTGTAGGAATTGTTCGTTAGTACTCATATATCATGTGAAGTGGCATATCTCATGGGAATGCACGGCTTGTGAGAGAGTAAGCAGACTGGTTCAATGAGTTTGAACGTTCTGTCATCTACATACATACATCATGCTGTTGATCCCTGTGAGAGAGTTGTACGGATCATTATCCCTACAAAATGGTCGAATTCCTAATTTCTACCGTTGTTCAATGAATTCAACGTTAGGGACAGCAAAAGCGGGATGTGGTGTGGTATGATTTGCGCGAACACTTACAGTAGCGCTCAAAAGTCTTCGGTGAAATGGTTCTTCAGCCGTACTTTTCAGTCGTAACTCCTTTTCTTCTGGATCTAATCATGCGAAATTTCTATATTTTAAGCGTAGGTGTATTGCTAATATTTACCATTATTAACTTGCAATCTGATCATGTTCCAGATATTCCAAAGAGCATGAACTCAAAATCGACAAAAAATACAGATGAAGGCCCTTCTAGAACCTCTTTCCTTTTTGTCATGTCTGAAGTGTACGAGCGGTAACGCCGATTACAATAGCACATAAGGTGCGCGGATAAGTGCAGACGCCAACATCTTAAGTTTTAGCAAAATCTGCTACCGCAACAAACACCTTGCTCTATCTCTGGATATTGCAGCTTCACAGTCGAATGGTGTTGGGTAGGGTGAAATATGCTCTAGTTAAACATATCCAAATTTCGCTCGATTTGGTCCACTAAGAAAAAGTTATGGACGGAAAAGGGTCGAACCATTTCACCGAGGACTTTTGAGCGCTACTGTGTATTGGTTCTTCCACATCCCGTTATTGCTAGATGCGCAGTTGAACACAAGTTGAGCACTTCTGTACCATTGCGGTTTCGAAATTCTGACGTATAAGTTGATAATAACATGACCCCGATGATAACAAACTTGAAACAGAATCCATCCAGTAATAGCTCACTACCACATACCAAAATACATTCATAGGATTTTTCAAGTGTTATTCGTACATAGGACCGTGCGATCGCCTCGCTTCAAGGTCGCTGACAAAGCTGGACTCCGAGCGCAGAACACGTCGGCGGCGACCGATATCCTCAATTTTCTTTCGCCTCAGACTCTAACGCGACTTGATCGTGAAAGGCGGTATCTACGTGCAAATATGAATCTTCGCACCTTCTTCGCAACCCCACTCACTCGCCTGTGAGATGGCTTCTCTTGAGCCGACATCTCTGGCACTCTCAGATGAACTCATATTGGTTATACGAACTGGAAATTTTATCATTGTTCGCTATCATTTTGTTATTACACATCTTTCTCTCTTATTTATAAAACTGTAACTCGTTGTGTCGGTTTGTCGGTATGTCAGTATGCCGGTTTGTCGCTCTATCCGTCCAAAACTTTATGAATACGATAAAGCTAGTGATATGGAAAACTTAGTTCTATTCTACACTTCCTTCTTATACATGAGAAAGTAGCTTAGTGGGTAGGTTCATGGAGTGGAGTGGGTACTGCAGAGTGAAGTGAGTAATGTGGAGTAAAGTGGGTACTTCAAAACTGTGATTTCGACCAGTACTGACATCGTGTCATGTATGTCTTTACAAAAATCGGAGGCGATAATGTAGTTGGGAGACCTCCGCCTTTCTTCAACATGGTGACAACATAAGAAGCTTAGCTCATAAGTGCCTCATTAAAGTTTCTTAGCCGAGAACACGCAGTTTTGTTTCTGAGCTTTGGGAAGGGAGGGGTAACGAAGTGGGTGGATCAATTGAATATTCATAATCATCCCATCCCCACCCTGCCGTTCCTTCCCTTTTGAGGTATAGCTTGAAACCATATTCTTCCGCCTAGAAGCGTTTCTGAATATAGGTCAGGTCGACTAACCCTCCTTCGCACTCTAGCCCTCACTGTTGGATAAAAGCGATATCCCCTCCCCTTCTCCTAAGTACATTTTCTAACTACATGGTCAAAGTAAGGGATAAGGCCCGGCCCAAGCCGGGCTACCCGACTGGTTTTAAAATAGTATGCAACAATGTAGGAATTTTAAATCATGCAGTGCTTTCGGGTGCAGAGGATAAATGGGGATTGGAGCTACAGCACACGAGGGAACAGAAAGGGACTGTGCAAGTGGAAGGGGTTAAAGTAAATAAAGTAGTGTTGGCACGTTGTAGTTGAGGCTAGCTGAATACAGCGGTCATCCGTGAGAATAAGGAGGAACAACAGAAGCAGCTTATCCTGTGTTGAAGACGGAGAAGGCGATGTGTTCGAATTCGGAGCAGTACAAGTGAGACACTGTACTCATGCGATGACAAACACAGTACAGAGGTGGTTTATAATGCATTCGTTCGAATGTTCAAATATCTTCAAGTGACCTTCTGCCGGTGTGCAAACAAAGCGATACAAGTTGTCGAGAAAAGTGTGAAAGATCACTCTCTGGTAACTATATAGCTTGCCTGCAGGCACCTTGGGAGAATGAATGCTTTCCACGATAAATTTATATTCGCTTTCCCATAATTTTTCCTATGATCACTTAAGCTTCCAGAGCTTCCATTGCTGCATAATTTATGCGTTGCAAATTAACTTTTTGTTTTGTTTAATTTTTTTTATTCTTGAAATGTGACGAAGTTTCTAAACCATACAATATACTGCTATATCACCACCCCACGGGCGATTGAGTGGAGGTGTGAGAATGCGAGGCAAGTAAATTTGTACGTAAATAGGTACACGCTCGATCGTTGTCCATTGCTGTCAAGGGACGATGAACATTGATGTCAACGGGTGGCCAGCAACGCTCCTCAGTCAGCACTTATCGCTGTACTCTAAATGCAACAGGGGTACTACTTTCAAGCGAACAACATGAGACTCATCATTTGGAAATAGCCAGAGTACGGAAGACCTGCGATGTGGTATTTCTGCTACCAGACATAAGAAAGAACCGGTCGGCTCGCCCGGCTGACGCCGGACTCCCCTCCTTCTCGTATTATAAAATGGCCTTCCCGCCTGCACCTTTTCAGGAGCCTTCCAAACACAAACACCCAACACAACGTGCGCGCCCCGTCCGCCTTGAACTAACCTCCTAAGTTCAGTGTGTTTGAGTAACTCGATTTATTCGCGAATTATTCAACCTTGGCTTCAAAATTTCGCTACAAGTCTACGTTAACACTTTTTTGCTCACGCCTCGCCTCCTGTGCGAGGAGTTAAGTTTTGCCGCCCGACATAGGAGCTCCCATACTGCACCCTGTACTTCTTTCAGATATAAGCACTCTCGGTCCAAGTTTGAATTTTTCGCACGAACCCGCCCTATGTGGGCGGAGTCCGGCTATACCATCCACCATGAGTGTTTCCATCCTGCCGCCTGTGATCCTACCGATTTCGAACGCTTTAGGTCCACGGGGACAGGAATTGTGATTTTCGCACAAACTCCGCCCACTTGGCCACTGTGGGCGGAGTCGGGTACTGCCACCCACCATGGGTGTTTCAATCCTGCCGCCTGCGCACCCATCAAATTTGAGCGGTCTGGGTCCACGGGAACAGGAATGAATCTCCACTCAAACCCCGCCCACTGGCCCCTTGCGGGCGGAGTTCGGTTCGTCACCCACCATGACCCCATCTCCATCCTGCCGCCTGTACTTCTACCAAATTCGACCGCTCTTGGTCTTAGTTTGATTTCTTTTCACACAAACCCCGCCCCTTGTGGGCGGAGTCTGGTCCTGCCACCCATTACAAAAGTTCCCATCTTGCCGCCTGTGCTGCTACCTATGTTGAACGCTCTAGATCTATTGGAACAGGATTTATGAGTTTTCCTCAAACCCCGCCCTCTGTGGCCCAAGTCCGGTCCTGCCACCCATTATAAGCGTTCCCATCCTATCTGGGGTACTCCTACCAAATTTGGACGCTCTAGGTCAATTGAGATAGAAAATATGAATTTATGATCAAACTCCTCCCATTAAGGGCGGAGTCTAATCCTGCCACTTATTATAAGCGTTCTTACCCTATCTGGGATACTCCCACCGAATTTGGACGCTCTAAGTCCACGGAGACAGAAGTTAGACTTTCCGCTCAAATACTCATTTTGCACAAACCCCGCCCCCTGTGGGCGGAGTCTGGTCCTGCCAACCCACACCCACACATACACACACACCAACACACCAATACACCAACAGACACACTTAGCGCGTTATATATTGTAGGATAATAGTAGCAGTGTATGGCTGCACAGCACACAGCATACTGTTTCCCATGTTTTGAAAAGATCAGTTTCGCCCTAGGTACAAGTAAGAGGATGTACATGAGACGTGCGAGCTCATCAGGGTGTGGAACCTGAATAATACTATCAGAGGTTTCAGACTGAGGCGCCTTACTCTACATACTACACGTCTCATTCGGTGCTTGGTTTTGTTTTTTTTCTTTTATGATAGCTGAACACTTGTAGCAGCTGAAAAAGATAACTGGGTGTCTGGAAATTGTTGATGTCACGATTTCGACGACAGGAAAGATCAATAGATCGTATTTCGAAGAACTCAACTTGACTAACTTGAAGGAGATCGATTATGATGGGGCACTTTGTGGTATGTTGTTTTTATAATTTTTTCTGTTCAGTCTTCGACATTTTTGGAGCGCTTCGGGACCTCCGTTACGACTGTGAGGTTGTCAGAATCAGTTCGATCTTCAGCCCGTCAAACTCAACTATGTGCATAGTTTGGAGAATGCTGTGTATACACTCTCACGTTCTATTAGGTTGGCAAATAAGTCCTTCGACAAAATAGAGAACTTTTTTAAATCATTTCTAAATTTTTTCATATCAATCAATTTTGGGAAAAATATTTACCGAAGAAGTCAACAACCTTCTTTCATCCTTTGAGCCAGTCACTGATGCCATCTCTTCGAAAGTGAGGGAGCTGTGACTAAAAGAAGTAATTCACTGCCGTTTTTAGATAACATTAGGTTACGAATTTCTTTTCCACAACGGGATGCTCAAAAAGGTGGAGCACATGGTAGTTAAAAGGGGCAACACTCCGGGAGTAAGACCGATGAACAACCTGGTACCAAGTGGGATCGGTGAGCTTTTGACGTGGGTCTAAAGCAAATTTTCGACGTGAGTTGTCCCTCCGTAGGGACCTGATTTACGGTTTGCTCTCCTTTCTCTGACCCCGTTGGCCAAATAAAGGGGATCATAGGGACAAGTGATAGCTGTGTCAATCTAATCTGCGTTTAGCTACTCGTAGTGGATGAATTCCTTCAACATCCATCAAAGTAGGGGACGATGCTTGCGTTACCCCGAAGGCTAGTATCTCCTGCAGTGAAGCGATTGTTGACCGTCGATCGGTGAGCAGTGCCAGCATTGAATAGGTTGCTGATAATTTGAGCCGCTACACCCGCGTTTTTTCCTTGGTGTGCTTGGTAGAAGGTGATGATACGAATCGGGTGTTGTCCATTCACTGACCGTAATGCTGCGAAAGCCCACACGCGTGCCCTTATTTACTCATGTGTCGATTGCCCGGGGAATGTCCTACAAGTTTATCACCCTTGCTACCGGGTTCACACTGTTGATACAAATTTTCAACACTTCGAATTTTTTGTCGCAGGACTTATTTGCCAACCTAATACATGATTAACGTTGTATCCAATGATTGAAGCTTTGCGGAATCAAATTCCATAGATTAGATGGACTGTTGAGTAAACCCTTTTGCCTACTCCTCACGTCGATCGAAGGCTATGAACTGCTAATTATTTTCGAGAATCATAGGAAAATAATAACTTATGCACTTGATCAGTGCCATGAATTTTTTGTATGTTGAAATGTGAAAACCACCGGTTTAAACGGTAACTCGCTCTCATTTTTGTTTTCACATAATCTTTTCCTAGGAGGAAATAGTGATCGTCTAGTTGCTTTTCTACAGTATATTGGATGCCTATATCTAGGATTTTCCTAGCTGGTGAATCACTTTATCAAAGTGATCCAGTGGCGAATGATATGTGTTTTCAAGGGACTATATTTTTGCAGTTTAGTTAACTTTGAGAGCTTCCTGAAGTCTATGAGATAGCTCTAAGGCTATTAGCGAGCGAAGCATAGTTCCTTAGTCAACATACTTCATTTACTCAGACACGGACACCACTCCTACTTAGGTTAACCCTCTACTCAAAATAATATGAGAAGGAAGGCGGTACTTCTTCCCAAATCCCATGGCAAGTGTCAATGAATGCGGGGCGGCTATGGCATCCCTGCACGGGAAGTCAAAACCTTTCCATTCATAGCGCGCAATCGGGTTCGGCGAGCGCGAGTTTCTTCTAGAAGTACCCACAACTCACTATCGTACTACAACTACGTTAGGCACAGCTTCGAAGTGTTTCTTAGGGAGGACTTTGAAACTTATATTCATTTGGATCAGTTTATCAGTTGCCATATCTTCAAAATACACGCACATAAGTTGAACGTGTTGCTGATTGCTTATTACGCATTATTTCAGAGAACTTTTTTGCTTTGCATATTAGGAATAACAGTTTTCTGCGACGTATCGACTTCAACGAAAACTTGATCTTGAACGGGGTATGTTTGAATTCTCAACGTTCAGCCTGAAAAGGCCCTGTTTAGAAATCAGCGGGAAAATCGTAGCAGACCAATGGAGTAAGAAGAGTAGGAGACACAAATCTCTTCTTTCTTTCTTTTGTGGTGTGCTACAGGTGGATTTAAACTCAATTAGCCTCGGCAATATGAATTGTTCACATTTTAGAGTTGTTTTCATAGGGGTAATTCGGTAGGCGGAGTTCTGGAATGAAAATTGTCCTCCATTCTGATTCGTCCCGGTTGAATAGTCAGTTTTAAAGCAAAGGTATTATTAGGTTGAATACGTAGAATTATCCGGTTTTATTCAGTTTTCCGTATATGTCTTATTCTTGCTTGGCAGTCATATGCAACAGTAACTCGAAATCAGACGATCTAATGCATGAATTGGTTATTGTTAGACAGAATTGGATAAGTTTTGGCTCCGTTACCTGGAATATCTCAAAAGTAGAAACTACAAGGGGCAAGTTAATTAAGAGTTATGTAGTTTTGTAACATGAAGGAAACTTTGGCTTTGAGAAAAGTTGGTCATCGAAAGAAAGAGGTCTAGGGACAGTATCACTTCTACTAATTCCGCAGTGCACCCTCGCTATGGGCTCCTACTTTTTACCTACTTTCTCAGGAAAAAAATGGAAGTTTATGAGAATTAGCTATCATTTCTGCAGGCCTACTTCATCCGTTTGAACGCCAAGGAAATGGAAATCTACTCTGGCGGGAAACCGAACAGCACTATCCTATGGAACGATCCAGCAGGTTCAACTTTTTATGGTCGCTAGAAATTGCAGTTGGCATAGAACTTTCGAATTCTCCCTATCGATTGCCTACCGCCATAGGTTCCTCCTATTCCTGTAGTATGAGAGTTCCTGTAGCTCTTACCAGGGAAGGGTAGTCTACTTACCGTGGGACTTTGAATGGAGACCCAAACAAATCGATAGGGTTTGGAATGCTGTTTATGAAAATGGAAATTAAAACTGCGGAATGGTTTTCCTCAAAAGGTTATGGGGGCTCGAAGTTTGCTCGATAGTACAGGGTGTCCCAAAATTATTTGCGTCAAAATTCAGGAATTTTTAAGGCTGAAATAATATATCAAATTCACAGTACCTATTATTATGTAGTTGCATAGGAAGTTTGGCTAGTTAGCCAATGGAGGTCTTAACCAGTGACGTGTAATATTTATTACGACGTGTTAGTATAAGGATCGACCATAATAATACATTCACGGGGTTTATATACACAATATGTGGGCGGTCCTCTGATACCGTATCGCCACTGGACCTTAAGGGGCCCGTGGCGGTACTCAAGCTCGGGGGATGAAAGAGCGGACCGCGCCAACGGCAGAACTTAAGTTACCTACTTGATTGCACACTTATGATACCGCCAGGTCATGCCTGGGGTCTCAACTCAAGAGATACTCATGTGAAGTTATGCCTATGGTTAATATGTTGATCTAGCATGTTATCACTCATTCTTGTAGAGGCTAGTTCTATCACAAATATAGATATGGTTGTGAATCCACAACACTGGGGCGGGGCGAAAAGTAGCGGTAGCTACATATAAGTGCATAATAACAGTATTGCTCACGAAGAACCTATTGTACAATGCAGATACAATATCAGAAAACCAGGTTAAAGATGAGACAGCAACATTAATTACTACAATACAAATTTCATTGTTGATGGATATTGACGAATGACGAGATGAAATGCAGACTCGTCGTTAGCGGAAGTCGCTGGTATTGAGAGAGACTTGGTTCTTTGCAGCTCTTTGTATCTGACGTCTCACGGGAACGTCAGCTTTCTTCCTCGATGGTTTTCTTGAAGTAGTGGCTCTTGCTCTATATGTTGAAGATTCGACATTTTGGTCGTGTGATGAAGAGTGTATTTCCAGAGGAATAAGTCGACTGATTAGTTTCTGAGCTATTCTCCCTGTTGACGCCTGAAGTATGGTGCTCCGAGTTTGGCCGTCCGTTGCCTTGTGTCCAATCATATAACAACATCGTGTCGTTGGGACGGCAGGGCAGTGAGGTGCTCCTGGTCGAAACACTTTCGTCTGAGCCACTTGCTGCGTCCTTAGATCCAGTTTATGCATCCTTTCATCGAGTCGTCGTAAGCGGTCCTCCATCCGAATCAGCTTCCGTTTGATGTCGTCCACGCTATCCGATAAAGCATAGAACGTGTCGAGAGCGTTCTTACTCGAGAAAATGCCCTCATCATCTTGCAATACTAATAGGGGTCGCAAGGTAGTTCTTGGTTGACTTATAGGCCCTCTCTTCTTCCGTGGTGTTCCTTTTGAAAGAATTTGGCTGACCTGCTTTAAACGTACTTTTGCAGCTGAACGGCGTATAGGAGTAGGATCTCCGATGTTGGCAGGAACTGCTTCTGCTTCAGAGATATTTATGCCCGTTTTGGAGTCACCTCTTGACGAAATGACAGGAGCAGGTACTATGAGCGAGCTATACTGTGCACCTCTTACTTGCTTCATCGAACTGGGCGTGGTGCTAGTTCCAGTGATCGTGTACCCGAAGATAGTGGGTGTAAGCATCAGTCCAGATGGTAGTCTGATAGCTGCCGAATTGTGGTCGAGAATCCTGTGCAGCAGATCCTGTCCAATAAGTATATCAGGAGATACATTTGCTTTCAGAAGACTACGTTGCGCAATTGGAATTTTCTTCTTCGTTATGAAGCTTCTGTCTACCTCCGACAGCTTGGCAGTTCTCGTAGGTGCTATCAAGGTGTCCTCGGTCAAGACTGATACATGCTTCAGCTTCTTTGCGC
This sequence comes from Haemonchus contortus, assembly GCA_000469685.2. Taxonomy (NCBI): domain Eukaryota; kingdom Metazoa; phylum Nematoda; class Chromadorea; order Rhabditida; family Trichostrongylidae; genus Haemonchus; species Haemonchus contortus. Next base: position 33,948,864 of record LS997566.1, on the reverse strand, counting down.
TACGAAGACTCTTCAATGTGATCCGAACTTCGCCAGGTTGGGAAGTTTCTTGTAGGCCTCTCATCCCAACAGCAGTGAATGATGTACTACCGAGCGATGGGAGCTTAACTGATGTTCCAAGTGATGACTTGATGAAGCTATGTTGAGCTCTCGAATCTAGGAGAAGAGTTACAGTTCGATAATCCATCTGGTGTTCATCGAATATTTGAGCTGAAGCTATTTGTGGCGTATGTTGTCCACTAGCTAGTTGGTTGCGCTCAGTTTTTATATTCTTCTGAGAAGCAGTGGTTGGAAAGGCTCGTTCTAGGCCGCTTTCCTGTCGCTGGTTGTGCGATCTTGGCGGATGTTTCGAGCTGCTGTGATTTGCCGAAGTTGTGCTTATTAAAGCTGTTTGAGAACTTGCAATTGAAGATGGATATTGAGTACAACTCGATGTGTTTGCTGGTTGCGATCTGCTTCCATTAGAGGTGCAGAGTAATGAATGGTGATCTTCGCTACATTTTGGACATTTGCTGACGACAAGACATTGTCTTGAATTGTGCCCTTTGTTGAAGCATCTCCAACATACCCTTTGTCGTCTTGCTTCTGCTCGCCGCTCCTCTGGTGAGCTGAATTTGCTGCACTGCTGTGGAAGATGTGTTTCTCCACAAAGACATGTTGGTTTATTCCTGTAGATCGAGGGTACTCTGCTAGTGATGAATTGGTCCTGATGGACTCTGAAGTTGCTTTGTTTGGTTTGCTCGGCACCAAATAATGTCCTTGTCGTGAGTTCCGTTGTAGATTTGATCCTGCCACGCGGGTCTCTCGTTGTTTTGTAGCTCTTATTTGATTTCCAGGTGTTGGAAATCAGTGAACTCAAGTGAATGGAAACGTAAAAATTACTTCTTCTGGTTTCTCCGAAGAGAACGCGCAAGGAAGAAGTTTTTTTTTTCGAACCTTCTGGTTCCTCGAGAGAGGACTCGCAGGGAAGAGTTCTGTTTCCAAGTGATCAGGAACGTAGAAGGTACTCTTTCTGGTTTCTCCGGAGAGAACACGCAAAGAAAGAAGTGATTGAGGTCTTCTGGTTCCTCCGGAGAGGACTCGCAAAGAAGATTTTGTTTCTAGGTGAATAGAAACGTGGGACCTACGCCTTCTGGTTTCTCCGAAGAGAACGCGCAAAGAAGGTGTAGTTTTTCGCTCTTCTGGTTCCTCCGGGGAGGACTCGCGAAGAAGAACTGGGCTCTTTTGTCTCTCTGTAAAGAGAGCTAGCGCAAAAGAGCGTGGATAGTTGTGGGTTTGAACCCAAGGCCGATGCACCAATTTGGCTAGTTAGCCAATGGAGGTCTTAACCAGTGACGTGTAATATTTATTACGACGTGTTAGTATAAGGATCGACCATAATAATACATTCACGGGGTTTATATACACAATATGTGGGCGGTCCTCTGATACCGTATCGCCACTGGACCTTAAGGGGCCCGTGGCGGTACTCAAGCTCGGGGGATGAAAGAGCGGACCGCGCCAACGGCAGAACTTAAGTTACCTACTTGATTGCACACTTATGATACCGCCAGGTCATGCCTGGGGTCTCAACTCAAGAGATACTCATGTGAAGTTATGCCTATGGTTAATATGTTGATCTAGCATGTTATCACTCATTCTTGTAGAGGCTAGTTCTATCACAAATATAGATATGGTTGTGAATCCACAACAGGAAGGTTTCCTTGCAATATGCATGGCTACTGATGTGGAACTCACAATATCTTTCAGATGGAGCAGGCTCATTCAATGCCACTTGCAATCATGACACGCAAGATGTGGAAGGGCATTATGAAATTCCTTGGGATTTTCGTAATAACCGTATAGGAGGCTATCAAGCGATACGGAAAAAAAGCTTTAATCAGAAACAAACCAGGAAAGGTAGAAAGGTAGAATGTTTCTGATGATAGTACTATTAAAATGGTCCGTCTGCCAATCGGTCGAGATTCTGGGTGACCCATCAAAAGGAAGTCAACGGGCACGGCTTACAGGAGTTATCGCGATAGAAGAATGTCATGCAGAAGCTACACTACTGTTCCTGTCGTATGCAGAGATTTCGCTTCAATTCCGTTTTCAAGGGACACTGCCGGGCCAAAAATGCAGAAAGTCGAAAGTGGTGACACGCAACCCTTCGCTGTTTTCTCTGGTCAAGGAATTTCTTACGATAAAGCCATTCACCAACATCCAAAACAATCGCGTTCTGGAAAGAAACGCCTAGCGTGTAATAACTCACAAAATGTTTGCTATCAGGATAGTAAACTGATGTTTTCCGGGGAAATCACTGGCAAGGGTAAGCCGCTCGTGGTTTCTTTGGTGCAGGCATGAAAACTGACCAAGATCGGTACTCAAACGGGGTACCGATGGAAGTAAATGAAACACTGATCCGACTAAGTTTTTTGAAACAACTCGTAGTCCTTCCAGCGGGACGCTTCTCCAGCCCACAGAGCCAAGCTTGCCCGCAAGTGGTGCCGACGACAGCTGCCCGACTTCATTGGTGAAGAGGGATGGTCATCCTATTTTCCAGAACTTGACTCACTTGGCCTCACGACTGGTCCCTGGTTAGAAGAGGACCTGTCGAGTTTGCATTCCCAGTTTGGAGACCTAGAATGCAAAGGCTGAAGAATGGCTGGGAAGAAGTGGAGGAGGATACCTGCGTGCCACAAGCGATCAAGTCGAGAGCAAACTTTGATTTCTATCCGCGCTCCTGGGGGATATTTTTGAGGGCGACTGTAGCATGTTGTAGCATATAATGTTGGCTAACGTGCATAGAAATTCCATAGTCTTCCGCAGCTGAGAAGTTTGAAATATATTGCTATAAATCAGCGCAAATAATTTTGGGACACCCTGTAGTACCAATTGAATAAGCGAGCTCGTCGCTTCAATAACAACTGCCAACGTGGCCTAGTGGTAGTGGTCTCGCTTCATAGGCGCAGGATGCGGGTTTGCTCCCCGCCAAGGTCGGCATTTTTGCAAAGCATTTTTTCATTTCAGTGGAGGCTCTTTTAATCTTTTCTGTCGTTGTTCAAGTGAACGCCTTTCTTCTGCCTTTATTTCCTCTCCTCGCATATATCCAGAAAACGTGGTTCTGCACGTCAATTGTATGTCTCTGCTTTATTTCAACTTCAAAGAACATTTGACAGAAAAGTACTAGGGATGTGTAAAATGCCTGCAAATAATTCAAGATTGACGGAAAAACTTTGAGAAAATGCGTGAAACACATATTTTGTTCTCAAAGTGCACACCTTATACATGCTGATTCTGCATCCGTGACAAAACAGTCAATGGCTGCTTTCATAGTCCACCGCCCTTCGAAGGGCTGTAAACAGAAAGAGACAAGATCAAAAACCATTTGTTCAAGCCCCTGTTTAATTGGTTTTTGATCTTGCTCTTCTTTGTTTTCAGGCCCTCGACCAACCGTCTGCCTCCCTCGTCCCCCCTAGCACTGCCTCACCTGGCGGCCGGCGGACTATGAAAGCAGCCAATCGTCTCAAGACTGAACAAAAACTCGGCAGGTGTCACGCATGAACCTGGTATTTATAAACATACCCAGCCTTGTACCAGGAACATTTCAAAAAATTGGAAAAACATGGTCACAAAACATTTATATATACTTTTGATAGAACCTTAAATATATTATCTCTCTGTGTCGTATCAAAGTCTGCAGCGTACAAAATAGCTCTAGTCCTAATCCTCTTCATAACGTTTTCCATAAAACCGCAGAAAAAGACGTCCAGTGGCTGAATCATTGCAACGGCAGAGTATTTGTTCAGTCTTGAGACGATTGACTGTTTTGTCACGGATGCAGAAAATCAGCATGTATAAGGTGTGCACTTTGTGAACAACATATGTGTTTCACGCGTTTTTTCAAAGTTTTTCAGCCAATCTTGGGTTTCTTGCAGGCATTTTACACATCCCTAGTACCTTTCTGTCAAACGCTTTTTAAAGTTTGAAATAAAACAGAGTCATAAAATTGACGTGCAGAATCTCTTTCTCTGGATATGGCTGAAGAGAGAAAATAAAGGCTAAAAAAAGCCGTTTACTTGAACAACGTCCGAAAAGATGAGCCTTCAATAGAATCATAAAACACTTTGCAAAAATTCCGACGATAGCGGGGAGCAAACCCGCATCCCACGCCTATGAAGGGAGACCACTGCCATTAGGCCACGTAGGCAGTTGATATTTGAGCAACGAGTTCGCTTATTCAATTGGTACTACTATCGAGCAAACCTCGAGCCCCCATAACCTTTTGCGGAAAACCATTCCGCAGTTTTATTTTCCATATTCATAAACAGCATTCGAAACCCTATAGATTCATCTGGGTCTCCATTCAAAGTCCCACGGTAATTAGACTACCCCTCCTTGGTTAGTATATCTCGAAAAACTGAAAAAGAAAAAGTTCAGCGTCAATCGGCATCAACTGTAAGGACTTGGTTAATTGTGTTATTTTGCCATGTGTTGTTATTGTGAAGTGAACTCGTCTGTCGAGTTACAGTCACTGAGATTCGTTTGAGCAATTTTGAGAACTCATTAAGGGAATAATTTTGGCGGCCCTCATCTCTCTTCTATTCAGCATTCGTCAGAGATTAGACTGCCCATTATATGAGACAAAGAGAGAGGATCGGCTTATTTCACTAAGGCAGAAAATATGAAAAACTCGATTAGTTTGCTCGACTCGCTCATTTTGCTCTTATTTTGTAGTAAGCTTGGAATGCATAGTGTACCCTGGCCATTGTTTTTTAAATTTCAGCGCGTCCACTCTCGTGGACCGTTTTGAGATCATCTGCGGGGATGGGCTTTTTAAAATTTATTTACCTCGAATGCTTGCTTTAATGGCTTCAACGAGAACAAAGCCTCAAATGATCGATGGGATGTGAGTATGGAGATCTGCACAGAACTTCTGCACATCTAACTTCTAACATTTAAACTTGATTTAATTACCAAAATTGCACCTGCTCCCACCGCGCACGCAGTCACGCAGGTACAGGGAATGATTTTCTTTTCATAGTTTGAAGCAGGTGTGGGTGATTTTCTGATGTGCAGAAAGCTCAGAAAAAGCTATGTTTGTAGAACAAAATAAGGATGACCCGTTGCTCGTACTCAGCGGTTTGCAGGAATATTCACTCTTTGTTCGCGTTGAAATCTCTACGTAAATGTAGCCAGTTAGAGGAAAATCTAATTTTCGAATGAGTACAGGGTGCTCCATAAATATGGTAACAACTTTTCTTTCGACTGTTTCGACGTCCTGAATTTTCTTGTTTGGAGGGTTTCTCTAAATCTTCACCTTCCCTTATGTTCATGATATACCTTAGACTACATATCTACTTTGGTGCTCTCAATTCGTCAGATTTCGAAAAACGGTGGAGCCTCGCAGACATCCACCAGCCGTTCCGTCTTAGCGCGCATTTGGTGAGACCCTTTCCGGAATCGCTCCTCTTTTCAACATTTTCCCCACTGACAGGCTCTGAAATTCCGATGCGTAGGTAGGTCGGGACAAACCTTAAGACGGTCGTCTCGCCTCACATACAAGCCTTTTTCCGAATAGAATTAACTGGGAAGGAGTACGCTGCAACTCCTGCTAAAATATGAGAAAAATGGCTGCTGATTTGCTTGAATGTTCTACTCCGATGAGAATAATCTACCTTTAGTAAATACAACTGTATCCATGTATGATCCGAAAGTCCTACAAGCTTCTTGACGAAAAGAAGTTAGAGAGAAAAGACAGATGTCGCGTGCTACTTGCGCGCGGCACGCGCTTGGACGAACCTTTTCTTGACTAAAGGGTTTTCAGCATGGAAGAAATGTTGAGACTCTTGGGTATATTTCACATTTTGAGTACTGAAGCCGCTGAGAAGAGTCATATCGCTTCTCATAGTCATTTTCACTTTGTGATGATAGCTTTTGCTAGAAACTCTACCATCAGAACGATATCGCCTATTTTGATCGGAAAGAATACAAAATTCGATCCAAAAAGTCTTTGCGAAGGGTCCTTCTGAAAGGACACAGCTGAGGGTCAACGATTTCTTCGGGGATGCGATTTGAAAACTACTGCGCACCTGCTCACGAGTGGGAAAAGATAAGACTGGTGCTGAGGGAGAACTCGCAATTTTATCCCAGCTTCCAGTCTTTCTACGAATTTCTCGGACCACAATGTGATTGGGTTGTGATTGCTGGTTATAGTTCATACTGGAGAAAAAGCCTGCATTTCATAACGCACCACTGTTGCTTCTCCTAAGAAACCATTGAAAAAAATCCCGGGCTGGAACTCAGTCTCTCAAGAAACTCTGCGTGCCACCGTCGATCAGCAGCCGAAGCATCTTCGAACTATAATTAGAACAGGAGACGCTTAAATAAGATGACCGTGTGTTCATTTTGTAGATGTGATGCATGCACCCTGTATTCACATATACTCCCACTGTGCGTCACTCCATGCGAGCAACCGTACTGTAAGCAAAACATTCCTCAATAAAAGGGTATAGGTCCGCTTCAATAGGTGAGCAGAAGGAAAAGAAGAAAAAACTCTTTGCGAAGGTATTGCACGACTGGGTTCTCATTAGTTATCGCTAGCCTCGAAGGTTTTGCAACAACTATTTCATCAAACGTGCTAGACAATACAGTTGTGCAGTTGATCAATCTCTCTCTACAACCAGTACAATCAAAACTCGTTTGATACTGACCAAAATTCGAAAACATTCAGTGAAACTCCACGAACAGCACTTTTTATATCATTTCAGACCTGAGAAGTACGATTATGGTAGGTTGTAGCGTCAACAATGTAGCGAATGTCGAATTATCGTGGAACTTGATATTTGAACTGGCTGATCTTACTCGAGATATTTACATAATGCCAGAGATTAATTTTACTTCTAACTTCTTAACTTCCGTTCAAAATTTACTTTGCTTTGCAGATTGCTTGCCCGACGATGCTACGGAAAATTGTACGGGTTTAATCGGACCCGTCAATTTGGGAAACCTATCACGAACACTACACAATCTACTCACTAATAAGACAATTAAGAGAATTCACGGGCAAATCATTATGAGGTCGACCGACAATACCAATCTTGATGATTATGGAAACCTCACAATTATTGCACACGAAAGTGAGTGTCTCAAAATTGTGCTTACTCCAAATTACTTCATACGGCTACTCTTATGTACCCAACCTGCAGTAACCTAGAAGATGGAGGGAAAAGGCAAACGTTATCAAATTTTTGGCACGAGACCACTTGATCGATCACAGCTTCATTGAGTTGAACTGAAAAGTAGGAATAAATGTCGTGGGGTTGTAGTATTCAGACATTCTGGTTAAATCATGCAGTTGAGTCTAGGGTATGCAGGGTGCAGCTGTGATAGAGCGATCTAGGAATAGATAGTCGTGCTCTAGTTATTATATGAATACTTCTTTTGAAAGAGATATTACCTAAATTCGCTCTGAATGAAAAGCTGGATTTTTTTACCCCTCAGATTCGATTTCATTTCAAGCAAATTTTCGGCAATGTTGCATGCGCTAAACAAGTGATCAAATAACGAAAAGAGGCTCACTAAATTGTGCGTTAAGTGAAAATGTAGATAAAACGACAACGCGGAAAGTGATTGTTGCAAGGCGATGTTTAGGAATATATAATGCTGTACTTTTTCTGGAGACTGCGCAAAAACTCCGTGATTTCAGAAGACGCGGTGATAATTGAGAATAACAGGAACCTCATAGATATCAGTGCCTTGACAAAAATGAACATCATATTGCCGAAAAACTTTCCGAAGGAGGCATTGCCGGAATGGAAACCAGTTGTATTGAGGAACAATGGAAAAATATGCGTCAGGACGCTTCGCGAGGAAAAAATTCTTCAAAAAAAAATTTCTACTCCAAATCAGTTGTCCGATTATTGCAGTAAGTTGCAAGAATCTCTCCTTTGTGTTATACTTTCGCTATCATTCGATAGACCATAAAACTTTTGAACTATCATATATTCGTGCCATATGAGCAGAAGGCAGATTCCCTAGTGCTACCCATACATATACATATGTAGCTTGGTTAAAACGTCTTTTCAGCTCTATTTGTATGTACATGAAGTACAACGTCGCAATTTTGCAAGAGAGCCATTATAACAAAACATCCAAAGTATTAGGTTGTTATGTAGACGGTTTTGAATCATGCTGTGTACTTTCTAAAAGCAGTTTCCAAAAGCAGTTCATCTGCTATACAAAATAGTATTATCTCTCTCATTTATAAAGATAAAGCAGAAACTTGGTATGTCGGTTTGTCGGTTTGTGTGTCTGTCCGTCCGAGAAATTTATGATTACGATAAAGGTAGTGTTATGGAAAACATAGTTCTATTCTACATTCCTCTACATTTGTTCACCTAAGGGGAGGGGGGCTTATTAACTGTTCTGAAAAAGTGGGAAATGGGGTCCTGGCGTAAGGCGGGCGACCCAATTTACTCTGAAACGTTTATTGAATAGGTTCACTCACAGTTTGCGGAGTGGGAGATGTAGTCGAAGAATGTCGGTGAAATGACAGCTCACTCATTCTATATTTTCCACTGCAACAAATCAAACATAGATGTATCCTTCATTTATTCTAAGTATTTCACTATGCGTTCTTCAAAAAGGCTTATCATTTCCTTCTCATTTTCTCTCCTCATCAGTCTTTGAAGATTGTCGTTTAGTCATGAAAGGCGACAAAAAGGTTACTATCGCAAAAGCATCGTATACTTGTAGAACGCCCCTCTTTTTTGAAATCTATCAGAAAAACCAATTTTGAGGGAAGCGGCGCCTCTTGGCAACTAATTATCCAACAGTTTAGAGTGGATTGTAAGAGATTACTGGCTGATCTGTTGCAATGGAAAATAGCGATTGCGTCAGTTGCCGAAGTTTCCTTGATTTTCCTCTTTCTAAATCTCAATGCTCTCTACCTCACTCTCCGCGAGAAGAAAATTTCATTAACATCGTACCTGATCTTCGATTTATTTCTGGCACTTTGTAGGGCAGATAAATAATTTTCGGATGGCGTATAACGGTATTCGGAATCAATATAGGTGAAAATACAGTAGATTACATCCTCTCGGAAGAATGTGGGCCGTGGCTTGAAGAAGTCGCCGAGTGCCTTTCTGACCTGTCACGACATTCTGTCGCGGTGGTAATTGTGCGCCATTTTGGTCCACACTGCAGCAATTGCGCATTACCTAATTGTAAGAACATTTGCGCAATGAGTAGAATGGAATTTCTGGTTGGGTAAGGCTTTGCTCAACTTGAAGCAGCCTTTGGGTGCAAGAATTTCCTAGTGTTATAGATAAATGACTGAAAAATGCATTGGAAATAAATAAATAAGTGAATAGTTGTATCGAGAGCTATACAACAATTCTGATTTGATGTTGAAACAAAATGATGACCTGAAATTTAATTCCTTAGTGTTCAATCTATCACACCATTCCTAGCTATGCAGTTTTCTAGTACTTCTTTTGACGGAATCTATGAACGAGTGATGTCTGGCATCATGAACTTATTTTTGAACGGCTTTTAAGCTTTAGAAGTGATTGAATTGATCTGTATCCGATTTCAAAGAGCGCAGGTATATATCAAAAATTAAAGTCAAAATTAATACAGGATTGAGGTGCGTCGGAGGAATCGTGACCGATCTCACGAGTCTGCAGTCTTGTCGGATAGTGATGGGAGGTCTCACTATCAAAGATTATGACTGTGAGTGATGTTTCAAAACTAATAGCATTTTTTAGTGCTACTTCTTCAACGTTTCACAAGAGCTTGAAGTCCCTCTAATGAAACGTCTTCAAGCTCTCACAAAAGTATGCTCAAGATGTTACCTCCCATTTTATTTGCTGGTTCTAATCGCACGCTGCAGAAATTCAATGGGTGAATGGAGCGCGCCATGTATGTGTCAGATTTGTAAGAGCGCAACGAGCAGATGTGAAACCTGATACGAGTTATGCTTTCATTGCATTAATCGCAGTGGGGGTCATGGTAATATGGGTATGAATTCTGCCACTTGCTGAGAGTAGGGATGGGGGGTCACTTTAGTGAAGTGGACAAAACATTCATTTGGAGAGCACAAGAACTGCTCAACGTTTTTGCGAAAAGAGCACTATACATTATAAATAGGTCTGATTACCTAACACATCGACCTTACGTCCGAAGGAATCGTTCTTACGTTCAAGGGAAAGGAAACTAAGAATGAACACATGCAGCACCGAAGCATGTCAGTACTGTCAGTTCCTGCCTGGGTCACTCGCCTATCACTGCACTCGTTTTTCCAAATAATACTCGTTGGATACTACTAAATCGCAATGGCCATCCAAGATGAGACGTATACCGCTGTAAGAATTCGCAAAGAGTGGTTGGTCTCTGCAGCGATAGCGCAGTTTGTAGGTTTCAGGATTGTGAGGACGGTGAAGGAGATTCGAAATTCGAATCCTTGGTCCTTATTTTACTTTTCAAAAAATTACGTTCCAAATGCTTACAAAAATACTGAAAATGATAATACAATGCGAGTTTTCCCTTACCTTAACCACCGACTAGAGCCTAAAAATTGGGTTGCCAAGACAAGTATACGGCAGCTCTAGGCGCTTTTGACAGAGGTGGTTGGATGACTTATCAGACCGTAATGCTTTTGGGAAGAACAATGTATTCTACTTGACCAGAAATGCGCCAGTACATCTCTGTTGACGTTTTTACAAAGAAAAAAAGAAGAGAGCTGTCAGACCAATGGGTGAGCAATTCACGTACACATATGGTAGTCCAATACGAAGCATTTCTAATATAAGCAGAAAAGGTCCTCACAATGCTAGCAACGCAAGCGCTAAAGAGGAAGTACACTGATGAGATAGGGCGAATTGTTTAGCCGCGGTTGCTTACGTGTAAATTAAGTTCTTGAGCGATAACATGGGGTAAGACACGCTTAAACATAGCTTAAAATAGCAAGAAAAATATGCATTGAAAGGTTGAATTTGGGATCTTGCGTCAGGAGGATGTTGAACCTTGAGAGTTTTCGACGCCTTTCCAGTAGTGAAACACCCTGAATTATTACATACTCCCTGAATAAGCTCCATGAGTCGGCAAACAAAAGGGGCTAGAGCCATCCCATTGATCCAACGTACGACCTCACCAATCCTGCATGAGCTTTTTGTTCAGCTACGGGATTCACTTGCCCTGACCTCCGAAATGGAAGGCGAAAGCATTTTTCAGCCTGTCCGTCTATTGAGTTCTTTCTAGAAGACAGTGTGTGCAAAATTTTATCCACAGAGTATCGAGCACACTAATTTTCCATTGTCTAATATTTCTTCTCCAGGCGGCTATTAGCAGAGAGAGTCGGAAGAAAGTGACAGTAAAAGAGTGGGACGTTGCTGGAACCGACTGAATTTTGCCATAACTTCTCCGTTCGACTTCTAGGCTAATCTCCAAAGCTTGATAAATCAATTCTCGCTTTACATCTAATTTCTGCAGCCACGTAGGTCGTGGTAAATGGTTAAAAATTCTTCCAAGTTTTATCGACTTTCGCTAATGGTGTTTCGTCGTGAAACTGCTCACCCTGCCCCTTGTGCACAGAAGTGCGTGACTTCTTTTAGCACTCGAGCGACAAAAGGTCATCGTCTCCTCTACCTGCATCATAAAATTAAAGATTATAGGCGAAAATATAGAGTTGAGATCTACCTTTTTTTTTGAAACCTCCATATTCCCAAAAGGGAACGAGGTTCCTTCTCGAAATTGCCAGGTCGCTCGTCGTCGTCGCTACTATCTGGTCACCAGAGAGGATCACCATGATCGTCTTCTACGCAATCGCCTTTGTCGTATAAGGCATAATGACAAAGTTGTTGGGGAATACATACATACTTTAGACGGGAAGTTCTTTATTGCCTTTTGTTTCTTCCTAGATGGTGCTTGCATTGTGTCGCAGTAACCATCTTACTCTAACAAACGCGATGGCACAACTTTTGTACAGAACATCCCGCCGGTAATATGTGGAAGGGAGCTTCGATACAATAACCAGTGTGACAAGTTGCTGTCCAAATATTCAGAAAACTATCAAGATTCGTAGGTCGTTTTTGAGCAAAGGTTTCGTAATTTCTCTTTACTGAGCTTGAAATGGGCCGTTTTTCGACAGCAATGAAGGGCAAAAAACTCTTTCTGAATGCATTCCAGTACTCTTTAAATGTGAAGAAAATCTGTATATGGTGAATATGAAGCGTAGAGGCATTATGCAAGGTCATATTTTGTGAAGAAGCAAAGCGAGCAAGGATCCAAACTTGCATGCGCGTTCTGAGGATACGCCACCCTACCAGCAGCTTACTCGATTCGCTTACAAAGGCGACACGGTGATATGACACAGGGAAAGAAATGGTTCGTTAACCCTGATCTCAGAATCGTTTACCAGATTTCGAAGTTGAACTTGAGATCACCATCCGAAAAAACTTACGGCCGTATACATATCGTCTTGAGGGGCCACTGCTCCCTAGTATCGTTCCCTTGTAAAACCTTAGACTTCACATTAGACAACAGAAGGAAATAAGGAAGTGACTCACGAAGAGAAACAGCTGGAAGGCACCTAGTAACGGCCCGGGCTGCTCGCAGCACGAACATATGGGAGTACTCTCGAAAAGATAAATTTTGAACGGTTGCGACAGCTGTATAACTGTTGCAACCATGATGAATTTGGAGTACAACGCGATTACTACAGATATAATCCTTGACAAGAGACTGTGTGTTGCAGTTGAATCTGCAAGTCATCTTCTTCGTTACTTCGAAGAAATTGAGGATATTGAGGGCCAGTTAATAATTATGAACAACACTGGTATCAAGAACCTCGCATTTCTGAAGTCTCTTCTCAGAGTATCCGATTACACAACTAAGCGTAAGTTATTGTTCTTGATCTCGTTCGTTCTACAGTCCTACCTTTGAATGTAATCGGAATATGAAAACATAACTTTTCTCTAGTCCTGTGCAAGCGATTCGTCATAGTGGTATCCATCTTTTCAGGCCCAATTTTTCGGGTTGCGGATAACCCTAATTTGACCTCAATAGAGCCCCTACACAAAGTTGAGCTCCAATATTCCTCTTATGAGGTGCATTTGGCTGCTCTTATCGAGACTTACTCGAAGATAAGCGACCACGAACAGAAAGAGCTAGGAAGACAAGGAGAAGTCGAGTTCCGCGTGAAAGAAAGGTGCGCTTCCTTACGTTTATCGGTCTACTCTGTATGTTCAAATGGGCGAGCATGCTGCTAGCTCGGTCACACTCATCTTACGTTGGAATTCGCGTAGAATAAGAGTTTAGATCAAAGAGAAATTTGGCGTCGTATTCCATGCGCTTTATGACGATCCTAAACACGAAAGGTAGCATTTATAGGACAGACAAACCAGCATAGAGGTAGGGGAAGCGGAGGGCAGGAAGCGTGAGTAGGAGCTTATTGAGCAGCTCTGTAAGCAAATTTCAAGCTTTCCTCAAGTGTATAGATCGAAGAAAACGTTTTACGGTAGGAAAAATAGACGTACTCGGAGAGACCTTATGGGCAACAAAAGTTATAAGATAGGCGATGGTATCGAAAAGAGGGTGTAAGAGATGAAAGCAAGGAAAAAGTCAGAAGAGAGAAGTGTAAAGAGAAAATGTGGCAGATAGAGAATTATAAAGTTGGTGAATCCTAAAAGGAAAAGAGGGAACTAGACTTGAAAAAAGGATAAGTTCAGTGATAGTGACATGTACATATTGTCAGTGATCTTTGCAACAATGTTTACGTTCAACGCTTGGTTCCAACTGGGGAAGATTTCTATTGCTTTCGGCCTGGTAGCGTCGCTGAACTCTCTTCAGATGAGATTTAATTTCGCTCAGCTCTGAGATTTTAGGCTGCATCCAACTAAGGGAAGAAGGTCGAAGAGAAAAAGAGATCGGAAAGAAAATGCCGACAATTTGGGTGTAGGTGGGTTCTCTAAAAACGTAACTATTACAGATATTGTTCCTTTTAATCTGTTTAAAGTTTTGAAGTGTCATTCCGAAGTGCATTGCAGTGAATCGCAGTAGAAATTGTGTTTGCGATTGCTCAAAATTGCGATATTGAGGAAATGATGATAAGGCCGAGTTTTGAAAGCATATTACATCTGCTCTATTTGAGGTTCTGAAGTAGATTAAACTCTTTGGAAATTAAGAAGCAAAAGCAGATTAAGAAACTGATGAAAACACGATTTATGGACAAAACTTCAGTCTCTGAAGGGAATCGAAACGGACTTATGCTTTTAGGACACATGTACGGGTTCAAGTCCCGTCCGAGACTGAAGTTTTGTCCATAAATCGCCATCCTTGTGAGACTTTCGTATTGCGTACTGCGGCGGTATAACAGCAGTTAATAAAACATCAAGTCAAAACAAATTGATTATAACTTCGAAGAAGCTGACGTCAAATGATTTTCCTCTGTAGATTAGTAAGAGTTTCATCACTGCAGTCTTTTCAATTAAGACTGTGCTGATAGAACCCGGTTCAGTTTATTCGTTGTGGGATATACACCCGTCGCGGGCTTTATGCTGCTATGCTTTGGAAGTAAAGTTACTTTGTAGCTTTGTTTCAAATCAGTAGCATCTCTATAAGTTCAAGAGCAACACGTGCTGGTCAACGAGGGCGGTACTTTCTAAGAAGCTTTGGTTATTGTAGGAATAGCACTCTCCGTTGGTGGGTGCCTGATAATCATAATATTTGGATATGGCTATTCATTCTTTGCCTATCTTCGGGAACAACGTGAGCTTAAAAGACGGCAGGTATTCGATTAATTCTTCCACTCGATGGAGATTATTGGAAGCTCAGGTTTTGTTTAGCAGCCAGAAGGTGGTCAAGCAGCTCCAGTAGGGCGAGCACCATGATCTTGATACCAGAACGTCAGTCCTCCGAATAGGATTCGTCGTGAAGCCTTGTTACTAAACTTCTGCAGAACACGACATATGAACGTTTGTTTTTGCAAGTAGATATAGCTCAAGATTGTGCTGTTGTTTGTTGTTTATTGTTGTTCGTTCTGATCTTATGATAAATTTTATAATATGATCTATTGAGAATATTATGTGAGTACGGAATCGTGCGAACATTACTCAAGTTTCCTGGAAAGAACTTATTCGACCTCAAGTAGGCTTCCCATATGAGCTTACTTATGGTCTCACATATGGAAAGCATGGCGATCTCGATGGATAGGGAAAAGCAGCCGACTCCGGTGCAGGGTTACCTTTTTATTGTCGGATAAGGTTCAACTTTTGATCCCTGTTTCAGCATCCTCTAAGGGACGACTATGTCGAAACCCTTCACCTTCTCTTTGAAGCTCCTCGCGCTTCGGATTATATCGCCTCCGTGGAAGAGTCACTTCTCCGCAACGCGAGTCCATTCTATTCTTCTATCTTTACTTAGGGATTGCCTGGGTCTTTGGCGCTTCATACTGCCGCGTCCAAGCACACGCCCATCTCCATATCCTCATTTTGCATTGTCAAAACACATGCTTTTCACGATGATCCTTTGCTCACTCACTCACTGCCGTAGAGCATTGTGAATCTCACCACGAATGTGTTCAGCTCTTCATGGCGCAGTAGGTCGCAACGGATGCCAATGGACCTCTCTACTTCATCCATAGAGCGTCTATTCAAGCCCTCTACATCTGGCCCACACACACAACTACTAGAGACCACGTACTCCTCGGATATTAAAGGTGTTGTACTCTTCCACAGAATCGACCATAGCAGCATGGGGGTGGCTCTATGTGCTCCCACAAGCTGAAAATGTTGGTACTCTTGACTTTAATCCGAGCCCATTTAATGCCCTGCACTCTGCCAATTTTGCAGCCATCCTGAGTTCTTCGATTTCTATCTCAGGATAATTGTCAGGGTTAATATGATTAGGCACCTGCTCAGAACTGATCAAAGTGTCGCTGTTTTGGAGCTATTGCACAGGTCTCTGACCAGTGAGATCTGGAGGCAAAATTCACGATAAAAGTGGTTTCTGCCAAAGCTACCTCTGATGAACTTGCGGCGTCTTTACCGTCAGTGGAACTGTCAGTTTGGTAAACTGCCTGCATAGAACGTTATAAGAGCTCAGAGATTGTATCAGTTGAATACCATACCCATAGCGGTTTATATTCAACGGCGTTGTAGGGGTTGCACCATCTCAAGGAACTCTCAGGCGGGAAATTCGAAACGCTAGAAAAGCCCTATGACGAGGGTGAAAGAGAGTACTAGATATTTTTGCTTCAATGTAGACGTTATCAAAGCATAACTGAATCTCGTCCAAATACCCCTTCCATTCACACTCGTCATGCTAGTCTTGTACATCTTTTTTCACTAGTTTCAATAAGCCTTCTTTCTCACGGAGTAGGGATTCTCTTGCTTTCTTCATCACCAGTGCACAATTCCCCACCATCTTTTCCTCTTTTCGACTCAAAAACTGTACCTCAGAATTGTCGTGGACTGTGCCTTTAAATGTAACGTAGAATGTCTACTACACAATTGCTCGTCCTGTCATCAGCGAACCGTAGTAGAGTGGAGTAGCTTAGAAACCATTTATATCTGAACTACGTCCTCGAGTGTGCTGAAACGTTCCTTTCTTCTAGCACTCTTCAGACCAATGGTCGCAGCAAGTGCTGGAGTGTTTCCGTCAGATAGAACGGAACTTCTTGGCAAGACGCAAGTTCCTCTCTCGCTGCTTCTACATAGACTGCCTAGCGATGATAATGGTTTAGTGTGACCTTCCAAAGTCTGGACTTGAACTGCTCTCATGATAGAGGCAAGCTGCATGAATTTCAAGCAGATTAGTCACTCATATAGTTTCATAGTATGCCCAATGAACATTATTCAAGAAGATAAAGATTAGCACTTCCGTTTGGGGATGGGAACGATAGAACTGCTTCTCCGCGCATGTGAGGATCTTTCTTCAGTAGTTACTGTGATCTGGAACAGCGTGAGACAGCCAAGCTTGTGCTCCCCGAGCACCTTTTGTGCCTCAGTCGATGTCCAATAAAGACCCACTGGTTCTACAGATTTCATCTTATCCTTCGGAAGTCACTGAAGCCTTTTGTGAAGAAGTCAGGAAACTGTGACTCAAGGAAATCATTGACTGCCGTTTTCATATCATGTTATGTTACGAACCTTTTTTCCACAGAGTGATGTTCAAGAAAGTAACCAAAGAGAACAAGGTTTTTCGAGTACGACTAATGAACAGCCTAATACCAAGCGGGGTCGATAAATTTTGGATACCAATTTTGCAGCAACTTTAGCAACTATGCTTTTTTCGTACGAAGTTATCTGAAACTTGTCTCTTTTTGCCAGCATTTGTACTGATATGTAATCTGTTTTTTTTTCATACTACTCGACTTCATCGTTTCAGTAATGTGCTTCTATGTGCCTTCTAAGTTCCCACCGGGTCTCTCCCACGGTTAACTTCGCCCATCGCAGGATATATCCGCGTTACTCTGACATTACTGTCTTTATTCCTGTGGATCTGGAACGCTAACATTTGGAATCCGTGTTTCGTTTCTGGGAGATCTTCTCCCTCAGCTCGCTCTATCACGAAAGGCTCCGCTCTTTCCTAATTTCACTTCTTTGAAAGGCTAATGACTAGAAGAGATCTGTGTTGCGCAATCTTCGCAAGGTAGAGCTTCAATATCATCCGGACAAGCCTCAATTACGATCTTCTGTCAAGCGCGTGGTTCGCTGCCGATTACCTCTCTCGCAGAGGAAAGCCTCCGTTCATTGCCGAAGCGGCTATTCACATAACCACTAGATCATCGTTTTCGGAACTAGAGCGGCTATTTTCTTCCAGTTGTCTCTCGAAACTTCTCAAATAGCAATTCGTCCTTGACGGTCCCAATTCAATCTTACTTCGTGGGCTGAAGTCACTCAAACTTTGGTAGCCCACGATACTGTTCACAGAACTCAGGCGGAGGTCCTGTGCGCCACTTTCGGGTTCCAATAACATCTCTCGAGACCATGGACAAATTTTTTGTGGCGGGAGATTTTTTGTCAGTGGACCTGTCAACCTGAATTGACCCTTGTACAGACAACATTTCTGGGAACTTTGCAGTGCATGGTTTTCACCTGACTGTGATGGAACCCATGACTTTCCTGAGAACAGACATGTGCCAACTCTCTTCAGCCATACACATACATATGCATATGAGTTAATGCTAAAATCTGAGCTAAAAAAAGTTATATCTCGTGTTCTTTGTATTCCATCAGATCGTGGAAACTTAGGTAAAGCAGAAGCTCAACGTTCCCGTGAAGACACATAGTAGAGTGGAGCACTCTGCGGATCCTCTCAACTAGCCAATGCTGAACAATAATATGCGATGGATTACCGAAATAGATGATTATTGTATGTCAACAATTATTTTACAGAGCAATTAGCAGAACAATTCAAAAGGCCAGCAGCTTGATTAATATAGCGACCTGATCGTATTGATGAAGCACCTGATCTCAACAATTTTGAATGATGTCGTGAGCTGTGTCCATTACATCGCTCCAATATATCACCCCAACAACCCATCGATTCGAAGAAACTTTTCTCCCTTTCGGAAAATGCTTCGTCTGCTACTGCTGACTTTCGGTTTGTTTTCATCGTTTGATTACACAACTGAAGAACTGGTTCAGATCAAGCATGAGGCATCTAAGTAGACCACACCAGGCTCAGAGCAGTATTCCAAGATGCTTGTGAGCTCATGCTGAGCCCTCGAATTACTTGTAGTCTGGTGCTCGTTCTCAAAAATTCTGTGCCGAACATGCTCGATGGTCAGATCTCTGAGGGGTGCGAGCGCTCGTTCGACTTCCATTAAAATGAGGCCAGATAAAAAGTGAGAAGAGTGAGCAGAGCTTCATGCTTGCTGGACATGCATAAAGGTAGCGAAGATCTATTCATTATTGTGAGGATGTGTCCAAACGAAAGAGTTCTTTGAAAAAAAAAGAACAAGAAGATTCTCAATTCAGGAACGTTCTAATTCAGGAACATTTTAGATTGCGGAGAGAAATAGTCAGACGTTTAAGAAGAAATGTGTCAAATTTCTGAAGTGAGCGGGATTTACACTTAGGTTAGTGGGTTCAGATCAGAAATTCACAACGCCGTTCAAAGAGCTTCAAAATGTGGGAAAAAGTTGTTTTGCAGAGAATGTGGCCGAATCCCTGTACTAGGCGTAGTTCGCACAGGGATGGGCGGGCTGAGATCAAAAAACCATATCCATGATCAGAAAGGCTCTAGAGGGCTAGAAAAATGCTCAAAGGCAGCGAAGAGAAAGGTGACCAGACTCTCACGGTGGGTTGTGCAATGGGGTGGGCGAAGCATTGATCAAACGCCCATAACTCTGCTACAAAACGTCCTAGAGTTTGGAAAAAGTGCTTAGATGCTCATAAATAAAAACTGGTTAAGCTCTCAAAGTTGACGGAGTTCGCACTGGGTCGGGCGGAGCCGAGACTGAAAATTAGTACCTCTGTACGATGACTCTGTACGATGATTCTGTACGATGACTCCCTTGACCTTTTGAGTCGCTCTATATTTGAAATAATTGCCGTTATCCTTTACCTATGGATTCGTCATTATCAATCTTTATATGGGATGAGAAGAACTCAGCTCTCCAAGGAAGTTCAAGAGAAAGCTTCGAACCCTATTACAAACACACGAAGAGGAAGAATGCTGAAGAAATTGTTAGCAACCCTTACACGAGGACTTCAATAAATGGGTTTTAAGATTTTCCCTGGATTACGTGTGGGTATATATTCAAGTCAAAAAGCAACTTCGACAGGGCTCCAAAACCGGCTCAGCTGACGAGCACGCCCAAAAGTGGCAATATAATGACGGCTTTGTTAAGACTGTTCCATACCCAGTGAAGCGTTGGGACGATGAGCCGCTCACGCCAGAGACACTCATTCAATCGATGACACGTAATCTCTCACAAAACCTTTCTTACTACTTTTTTGAAGTCTCATCTTTCTCTATTCGCCATTTTTGCACTACTGTGCATCATCATTTCAAATACTTCACTTGAGCCAAACACCTCGGAATCATAGTCAACTGTGCCATTAGCATTTGCTCACATGAAAAGCCTGCCTTCAAGTACTACTTGCTCCTAAAATGATATACTCTACTAGGAACTCAAGGAGAGTATGTTCTCAGTAAACGAAGCGCTCTGTTAGATTTATGTGAGAACTATCAAAAAATAGAACCATGATCTGATTTGCTCGAACAGATCTCTCGGGGATTCTCCACGTATACGCTTTTTTATTTTGTGGAAGTCCTCTTTGCATTTTTCATTTGTTTAGTGTCGAGCAATATCGAGTTCAATTATTGTGACTAGGGTCGATTACCCCTGCAACAATATACATAACATTTGCTTCTGTATAGCTGGAAATTTGTTTACTTTTTCAAATATTACTATTTATACTTGCTCTTGACCAGTCCACACTCTTTGTCATGTACGCAAATGTTTCTTAATTGACCCAATTTTTTAGCTTGGAAACACGAAGCTTCCACATTGATACGTATTTCGAATGCTAATTGCTTCAACGTAAGTTCAGTGGATACAAAAACCAAAATTATGTTGCACTGTTTTCAACTCAATATGATTTAGAAATTTGTTTTACAGTCAAGAAGAGTGGTTCAAGTTCCTAATGAAGTCTACGGTGAATTTGAATCTCGCTGAATAGACAATTTATACACTGGGAAATGCAAGGATACGCGAAGGACTGATGAACCTTCTGAAGTAACCAGGCATCGACAGTTGTGACTAAAACGCCAGCACAGTAGTTCTTTCGAATGACATGCTATGTCCGAGACAAGCACAGAAACATTTGTGCGAGAATTCCTAAACACTTAATATATGGATCAATATACGGGTTTATGGCGCAATCCACGAATACGCAAACTATTTTCTTGAAGTGAGCCGAGCTATCCTTGATTCCAACAATGGGTTCGGTTATAATTACCTCGGATTAGCCCCACAGCATTGAGAAGTTGTGATCATGTTCTGTCAAAACTAGTGACTTCTTTACCACTCCCTAATCTGGGAACGTCGGGAGACTCCGCTGTTATCATAGCGAAATTTGAATCAGGAAGTCCCAACAAATTCGGGCATGAGCCGCTGGTTTGTGAAGGGAATTTTTTTTTCACGGATTTGTTTCAATCCCATCGCAGACGTGGTGAAATCATACTGCCCCGCAGCTTCAGGAAGGCCTCACAGAATGCCGTCGGAAGATCCTTCGGCTTCTATCGCCTCACGTCGCGCGCGTATACTGATGCAACTTCAAGGACGCCTCTAAGAAATAATCAAATACACCAGCAAACTGTAATATAAATATATACAATTATGAATCGAGAAACAAAGAGGACAACGAGAGAGTATAAACAGAAGTGAATAGAATAAAAGCAGAAATACCAGGAAAAACTGCCTCCGAATGGTTGAAAGAAGCAGCTCAATCTTCTTCTTGAAAGAATCATGCATCCTCACGACAACAGGTGTCACGCTCTTTATGTAGTAAGACTAGAGTGGTCAGCTCATTCACAATGCTAAGGCTCGTTTTTACCTAGTCTCACCTAATCTACTTGCCAGAGAGCTTAGGGGTAACTGAGGTGTGCTGAGTTTACTTTATAAACGAGCAATGAAAGAATTATGCGGTGAACTGTAAACATTGCTAGCTAGAAGCGTGTCAGACTGTTGTGGCCCGGATGTAATTTTTGATGTTGTGCCCAGAGGCACAGTTATAATAAAAATGGCTTCTGAGATCTCCCTGGGATAAATTTTTGGTGCCCTCGACCGTACGTGCGCTTTCAGGTTGGAAAACGGCCTATAGAAGGCTTGTGAGTTCAAACCACCTGGTATGATCGATGCTGACAGTAGAAGGCAGTTTTGGACACTTCTGGCTTGATGAATAAACTCTTTACTCAATTGCAACAACTGAAATCTCGTCCGAATACCCCCTCCATGTAATTTCCGTCATGACAATCTTGTGAAACGTCTACATATTTTCACAACCTTGAGGGAGCCTTCTTTCTCACGGCGTCGACTAGTTTTCTCGATTTCTTTGTCACCGACACTGCTTCAAAAAATATTTTCGTTATTAGACCCAAAAAGGTGCCTCAAAACTATCGTGAACTAGGCCTTTAGATGTCCGCGCGCATGGAAATCAATTAAGCAGAAGACCTCCTACAATCAAAAGAAAACATTTTGGAATTGTGAATTGATGAGTCACAATCGACGTGTGCGATGTGACTCAGCTACACTAGCGAGATAGTTAGACTTTCCACCTTATCCCTGGAATTAGGATGAATGGCTAAATGATGCCGTACACGGGAACCATTTAATTAATAATAAAACAGTTCTCCCCCCTGCCATGCCAAGGAAGCCAATCAAGGATTCAGAGTGGAAAATATTTCTGCAAAAAGGTGCCTTCATTCACTGTGAGACGGAAAGGCCTCATGCTAATCACCGTTGTTCCATGTTGACGTGAGTAGACGCGGATATCGTGTCAAAACACTATATCCGCGTCAACACTTGTTATCCCTGTCATCCCTGATGAAACACGTACGCCACGTGCTATATCTGAAAAGACCTGTGTAGACGCAACTATCCTGTCTTATCTTCCCTTATCTTACCTCGAAGCATCCAGTAAGGTCAGGACCTCATTTTGCTGCTGTTGTTCACACAGGCGTGTGATTAAAAGTCAGCAAGCGTCTGAAATGCTGTTCGAGCGAGCGGTAGCTTCCGAAGGCACGAAGAGGATGCGACTCGCAGTCCTGCTCCTCTGTTTGATGTATGGTGAGTACTTGTTCACAAAGAAATGCCTAGTTCTTTCAATGACAGACTGCACAAAAGGCTTGGTTTCGAGAGCGTCGCCCATCATGACAGTAGGTGAGTTTGTTAGGAACATGCCTGAACAGGGTATATATTTCCGATTAAGAGGGACTTAGTGTAACAAGCAATTACGCATACTAAAGCAGAAGAGACGCAAAACGATCGAAAGCCGTCTTTTATGACACACTGAAAAGATTTCGGGCAAAAACGAGCTGTTGGTGACGTTGTCATGTCCCGGATCTTACCCAGCTCCTGGCGGTTACACGACTACCGGACACCTCGAATCAGAATCTACGGCTAGCTGAACTACTGTATATGTATCGCAAGGCTCACGGACCTGATATCTGTCTTGTAATGTATTTACATTGCATGGTGAAAATTTCTTGGCGAAGGGTGTGGAGCACCTGACCTGACTTGTGCTAACGTGATGTGATTGGTTAGCCTGTGTGTGTGTGTGTGTAAGTGTGTGTGTGTGTGTGTGTGTGTGTGTGGTGTGTGTGTGTGTGTGTGTGTGTGGTGTGTGTGTGTGTGTGTGTGTGTGTGTGTGTGTGTGTGTGTGTGTGTGTGTGTGTGTGTGTGTGTGTGTGTGTGTGTGTGTGTGGTGTGTGTGTGTGTGTGTGGTGTGTGTGTGTGTGTGTGTGTGTGTGTGTGTGTGTGTGTGTGTGTGTGTGTGTGTGTGGTGTGTGTGTGTGTGTGTGTGTGTGTGTGTGTGTGTGTGTGTGTGTGTGTGTGTGTGGTGTGTGTGTGTGTGTGTGTGTGTGTGTGTGTGTGTGTGTGTGTGTGTGTGTGTGTGGTGTGTGTGTGTGTGTGTGTGTGTGTGTGTGTGTGTGTGTGTGTGTGTGTGTGTGTGTGTGGGTGTGTGTGTGTGTGTGTGTGTGTGTGTGTGTGTGTGTGTGTGTGTGTGTGTGTGTGTGTGTGTGTGTGTGTGTGTGTGTGTGTGTGTGTGTGTGTGTGTGTGTGTGTGTGTGTGTGTGTGTGTGTGTGTGTGTGTGTGTGTGTGTGTGTGTGTGTGTGTGTGTGTGTGTGTGTGTGTGGTGTGTGTGTGTGTGTGTGTGTGTGTGTGTGTGTGTGTGTGTGTGTGTGTGTGTGTGTGTGTGTGTGTGTGTGTGTGTGTGTGTGTGTGTGTGTGTGTGTGTGTGGTGTGTGTGTGTGTGTGTGTGTGTGTGTGTGTGTGTGTGTGTGTGTGTGTGTGTGTGTGTGTGTGTGTGTGTGTGTGTGTGTGTGTGTGTGTGTGTGGTGTGTGTGTGTGTGTGTGTGTGTGTGTGTGTGTGTGTGTGTGTGTGTGTGTGTGTGTGTGTGTGTGTGTGTGTGTGTGTGTGTGTGTGTGTGTGTGTGTGTGTGTGTGTGTGTGTGTGTGTGTGTGTGTGTGTGTGTGTGTGTGTGTGTGTGTGTGTGTGTGTGTGTGTGTGTGTGTGTGTGTGTGTGTGTGTGTGTGTGTGTGTGTGTGTGTGTGTGTGTGTGTGTGTGTGTGTGTGTGTGTGTGTGTGTGTGTGTGTGTGTGTGTGTGTGTGTGTGTGTGTGTGTGTGTGTGTGTGTGTGTGTGTGTGTGTGTGTGTGTGTGTGTGTGTGTGTGTGTGTGTGTGTGTGTGTGTGTGTGTGTGTGTGTGTGTGTGTGTGTGTGTGTGTGTGTGTGTGTGTGTGACGGGGAACAGAAAATGCGGCGTTTTGTTATTGGGTTACGACCGCTACCCAGCGAAGTTTGTAACTCAATGAGTATAATCTGAGGTTCTCAACTAATGAAACATCTTTGAGAAAAGAAGCTTCCTTGATAACGACATCTGATAAATGGTTATTATCACTCAACAACCTTTGTGAGAATTATTCAAAGCTTTAATTGCCAAACAATTGAACCTTTGATGTATGGCAATTCTTGGGATGAAAAACAGTACACACTGAATTCCATTTGCGCTGCCCTGTTAGTTTATTCCAAGTCCTGCGTTCTGTAAAGTATCATTTGTTCCAGAGAATAAGTGCAGAGTAAGCTGATTGTTACAGCTTTGTTATGGGAAGGCGGGAAAGGCCCGGCGATCCGGCTGGTCTCATAGTATTCTGGACAATGTGGCGAAATATGGGCCTCTTGCCGATAACAATGCGGTGTAAATGAAAATCCTTGGGAACCCGTCAACACTGGGCACCTGAGCTCTCTTCTAAAGCTGCAATCTCATGAAGATTTCCGCTGAGCTGTATGTGGAATGGTAGGTTGAGACAGGTGGGGAATAGGGGTGCGCCTGCAGGGATATTACAGACATCTTGAGCTGCTTCTCATTAATTCGATTCACTTCGAGGCCATAAACTTGGTTTTGAATAAATCAATGAAGGTTTTTCATTTCTAAGTTCCATAAAGGGAAGCCTGTGTGCGTAAAAACCCAGTAGAATGAGGCTGATCAAATATCAAAGGAAGGCGATTGTGATTGATAGTCCCGGTGTTCATGTGTCGAGCATATACGTCCTGTGGAGCAGAAAAAAATCCTAAATTTGCTCGAAGAAGGTGAATTACATCTTTTCCCCTGTAAGTAATCTCAAAATGATTTTTTCCGAATCGGGTTTCTTATTGGATTTCTTCTTCTTCTACGTAGCCTTGATCCCCCGCCGTAGAAGGATTCTTTTTTTAGTCGTCTCCTTTTCCTAACTTCACTTTATCTTCTGCGGAGCCCTTCTTGATCACATCCCACCACCTCTTCCTTAAGGCTCAATGAAGTCGCTTCCCTGGAGCCTTGCACTTCGTCTTGTCCGTACCATTCATTCGAGCGGAGTGAGACTGTCTTTCATAAATTCTAATTAAGAGCCGCTGCCGTAACTCATTGAGGACCTCACTACAGCTCTGCAAACCTTTCCTTTAGGCGTCGTGAAGCACCTCTTGTCGCATAAGGCCGGTGAACTCTCTTCATTTCCTCCATTCCAAATTTATTCGGGCCTTTACAACATGATCCACGCTACTATCAAGGGCAAGGTTACTTCCCAAGCATCGGATGTCCCGTGCCCTTTCGGCGCCTCCTCGAGACCGTTTTTTTACTGTAAGGTTTTTTCCGTGTACCCCTTGGAGCTGACGAATTTGGTCTCCTTCACGCTGAACCCGACTCCGTTCTCCGCCAGCAATTCCTGCCATTTCTGGAGATTGTCTTGCAATTCTTCTCTGCTCTCTGCTATCATTGCGATATCATCAACGTAAAGGATAGTCCTCAATCGCCTATCGATCGGTTCTTCTGTGCTGGCATCCATTGTAACCAAGAAGAGGAATGGAGGAGAAGAAAAGAGGGGCTAGAACTTACTCCTGGCGTACCCCACATCGACGTCTATTACCTTGACTGGGTCGTGTGAAATGCGAATTGCAGTCGTGGACCTATCACTTGCCTATTATAATGCTTTATCACTCCGTCGCTGACCCGATCGTTGGGGCACTACTTTGAAATCTGATTAAGTCTCCTGGGACTTGAGTCGCATGAGCCTTTGTATGACAGTGTAACATGTAACAGTATCATCGTTTGAGCAGTTAATTAGTAGAGCTTTCCATTGCGTCCTCCTTCTCATTTAAAATAGTAACGACGGGAAGGCGGTATTGCTGTTCGAGGCATCTGGGATTCTCCCTCTGTTTTTATCAGTGTTCAGGTATAGGTGGTCTACGTAATTACTCACTCTTTCAACGCTTCCCACCCTTATAGAGGAACTCCATTTAGCCAGATGCTTTTCTAGACTTTATCCTCCTCATTGCCCTACGCACCTTCTCCTCTGTCTAGAACGCGTTGGGGCCAGCCGATGCCTCCAAATGAGTATTCGCGATACTACTCTCCGTATGATAGTCTATGGAAGTATTCTTTTCACCTACGCTCCAACTCACTAGGCCTCCTCAGTCCTTGTCCTTCATAACCCTTTACTCTGAGTTTTTGAGTATCGATGCTTGGCTTTTTCCAGTCAGAATACGAACTTTCCACCATCGGGCATTCCATTTTCGCCTCCGCTATAGCAACCTCTGCAAACCTCCTGCAGCTTTAGTAAAGAGGTAGGTCTTCTGAATCTGGAAATCTCGTCTTCTGCCAGCGGCTTTCTTCTGTCAGGCTTCCCTCGGCATCGCGACTCGTTGCACTTCATCGTTCCAGAACCGCGCTTCACTGTCTCTTTGAAGCTCACCTAGAAACTCTTTCAGCATTTTTCTCGCACACTATGGGATTACTTTCACAGTGTCGCTCCAGCTTGAATAACGGATTCCAGTAACTTACGTTTTTTTTATCCGCTTGGTACAACTACTACATATCGTCCGCTCCGATCTTGCTCTTGATATTTTGGGAAGCTCAATGGATATGTCTGCTAGGGAAGGAGAGGTTTCTGTTGTGAATTCAGGTCTTCGCCAGGCTGTACTTCGATATCCTTTGCGGTTTTGAAAAACCATCTTCTCACACGTGAATGGTTGAACTCCGTCCGCCTCCACTGCTGTAGGTAACCCATGAGTTCTCACTGCTGTAAGTAACCTGTTGAGTCTCGTGCGAAAAAGATGCTGTGGACTGTCAAGTTGCTGCTGCGGCTAAGTCGAGGATTCTCTCTGCTCCGTTTTTGCCTCCAGTTCTTCTGTCTCCATTATCCTATCTGCTCCCTCCCTCCAGTGTCGACGTGCCCATTGTATCACCAAATATAGTGGAATTTTCCCTCTGAAAGTAATCTGACAGCACCGTCAAGGCTCATTAGAACTCACCTTTTCGCTCTGAGAGAGCCTGCTTGTGTTGCCAACATTAATACTTATGCTCAGTACCCCTCTATGTGTTTGTCCTCACAGCCGTGATTCGACCGCTGATTCTGCTGAGAGCGGAGGCAATGTTTTCGAGGAACTTCGCTACTGCTATCACCACTTCATTCTTGGTTTTTTCTCCGTTGTTGAAGAGTCTTTTCCCAGTCTCCGTTTTTCTGACACAGGAGACAAGCCGGAAAGGAGCGAATGTCAGAAAAATCGGAGACTGGGTCAAGCTCTATAACAACGGAGAAGGAACCAAACGGAACTGTGTTTTCCTGGGCTTCATTTAATCGGTGACTTCTCGAGGCTTCTCAGTAAGCGGTCCTAGGTCCAGAGTCCTTATGCGACCTTGACGTCTTTGACCGAGTCCCTTTATTCCTCGGTAGCCCTAGCACACTGTTCGCAGAATCGGATGAGGGTCCTGCGTTTCACTTAAGAGTGACGTCCTGGCTTCATCACCGGTACTTTTTGAGTCTTCAGGCACGATTGGTTCAACGGTGTTCCTCTTTCATTTGGGCTGTCAACATGAGCTGACTCTGTTAACGGCACCAGCCAGCCCAACTGAACGAGGAACACCGCCACAACCGAACATCTTTTTTTGCAAGAAATATGGTTTTTGCCATACAACGACGGACTCACCTTGTTCTGAATGCGGCTCTGAGCCTACACTCTTAATCACTCTGCTATCCCTACCGTTCGGATATGTTACTGAGCTCAGTTCTGCAATTTCTGCAAGATGTTGCTTATAATTGGAACTCTGTGAGGACCTTACTTCGAGGAAGCCAATTTTACAGTTAGCGAGATATCCATGTAGAACGATCTTGTTCTACCTACAGCGCTCTGTACTGACTTTGTAGCCGACTTTATCCTAACTGAGGGTTCTTTCCGTTTTATGAACCTGAATACCTCCATGCGGCACGTTTGGGTAGAATGTGCCCTTTTACTCTTTATCAAATCAACTTGGTACACTTGGTGGTACACTGGCCTAACTTTCCAATGCTGGAGGGCAGCGTAAGTTTCACGTGATAGAGGGCTGTAAATGGAGAAGTAAACTCTTTGGCAACTCTCTTGAGAGTTTCTAGTGAAGATCGCCGTCATAACGGTGGTCTATTTCTGCCACCCTGCACAAGAAAGATCGGCCTGTAGGGAAGCTGAGGCTGAAGAATGAAGACAAACAAAGCATTCATTGAAAGGTAATCTCCATATTACCGAGCAGCGTCTGTGCTGAGGAATAGAATCGTAAATATTCCAGTCGTGCAAGTTGATTTCGGGAAGGACATAAAGGAAAATAACCCCAACCAAGCTTGTTGCGTAGCTAGTGGTATTCGCGACAGTATACCAAATTGAGCACTCACCTTGGATCAAGTCGCTCAGATCTAGTTGGTGAATTACGTGCAATGTAGTACGGAATCGTACATCGATTGCTTAGTTATCTTATCAGTCCTAACAAAGTTGCCTTCAAAATTTGGTTGCATGTCATGTAATCATGACTTCATCATGATTAAGCTTTTATAAAGATACAGGAATTGAATAGCTGAGTTCAGGAGCTTGAGCAGAACTTTATTGTTAACCAAATTATAACAATCTCTTGCGAAACTTTCAAGTATTTCATGACTGTTATTCGAAACACAAGTGTGTTGAGTAAAGTGTGAACTAATTGGCTACCTCGTATATTGTCTGCCACTGCTATCGAATAGCTTTTTAGGCTGGGCTCAAGAAGAAGTCGAGGAAATCATAGGCGCAGCGGAAATGGCAGAAATTGATGCTGAATTCGGTGGCAATGCAAGCATGATGTCTAACGTGACATTTACTGAAAATGGCGGAAATGCGACCACGGTGCCTGATGCGACATTCACTGAAACGGGTGGCAGTGCAGTCGTGGTGCCTCCTACGACTTCTCCTAGTACAGTTTCTTCACTTTTTTACGTTCCGCTTTTCATAGAGGATATGTATCGAAAATGCCCACAGAAACAACGCTAGTTTTTAGAATGTTTTTCAATTTGCATGAAGGAAACAGAAAATGCAGTCAATAATTTTTTCGTATGAAGCAGGCAACTCCTTATGGTAGTCACACCAGCCGAAACTCGAGCTCAGAGTTGTGCGTCTTGACGAAGGCAGTAAAGCACACTTATCAGCTGACAAAGTTGGTGTCAACTGAGCACTATTCTACAGAACTTTCTGATTTTGGGACAAAAGCAGTGCGTACGCCATTGAGTTTAAACATGGTAAGGTAGCTCGAACAGGGCAAGATGATGAATATCATGATGAGTTTCGAAAAGAATCATAAAGTCACAGCCCTGTTAACATCAAGAAATGGAATGTAGTGGTACGCGGACGAAGACCAAATTGAGTCTGGGTGGATTTTGGCAGGATATATCGATGTACATATTGGGTGTTAGCTATCCATCTTCCAAAAGTCCAAAGTCATCCATCGTCCTAAACAGGGAAACGTGGAAAGGGGCTCACGGCCGACATTCAGATCACCTACGCTTCAGCCCTTATCGGGCTCACGACACAGATGCCGAGCAGGAGCGTCGAATGCTGGCTTAATACTGCAAACGCTGCGGAAATATCGTCTGAGATCTCCTCGTCATTTTGACGATATTCTTTTGATACTCTTTGCAAACTCAACAGCGGAAACATGTCGTGATGCTCCAGCTCTGGGTACCTGGTGATTTTTTGAAAATGATGGAAGAATTGGCTTCAGAGCTGGGCGGAACTACAGTGGAGCGCCGAGAAACATGGAGAAATATTGAATAAGAAAAAGAAAATCTGATTGCGCTGCTCACTGTTGTGATTGGTTGAGAAGGCCGCCCGTCCGTAATTTTAACTATTCACATCAGGAATGACATCTTCACATATAGCCCTGTGCGGCCATATATTTCTTTTTTGTGGAATACAGAGTGTGACATTTCATTGATAGAATATCATCCTGTTAACACGAGAACTGAATTCTTCAATGCGCTCTCGTGCCGAGCTCAATGAGTCGAGATCTCCATTACTTGGCTTTTCTTAATCGATGCGTAGAGA
The DNA here is from genome assembly GCA_000469685.2 of Haemonchus contortus. NCBI lineage: Eukaryota > Metazoa > Nematoda > Chromadorea > Rhabditida > Trichostrongylidae > Haemonchus > Haemonchus contortus. The sequence continues at coordinate 33,918,298 of LS997566.1, read as the reverse complement.
AATCAATCAAAACTGCATTGAATAGCATGACTGTTGTCTTCATGGATCACTTATGACAGTGCAAAGTTTTAGGTTGGCACAAAAGTTCATTGACAAAGTCGAGACCTTTCTTAAATCATTTACAAAATTTTTCATAACAATCAATTTTCGGACATATATTCACCGAAGAAGTCAACTACCTTCTATGATCCTTTGAGCCAATCACTGATGGCATCAGTTCAATAGTTAGGAAGCTGTGACTCAAAGGAGTAATTGACTGCCGTTTTCAGACCACATTGAGTTGAGAATTTCGTTTCCACAACGGGATGCTCAAGAAGGCCGAGCACGTGGTAGTTAGAAAGGGCAACACTCCGGAGTATGAGTTATGAACTATCTGGAATCAAGCGGGATCGGTGAACTTTTGACGTCCATCGTCCTTCTCTAACCCCGTTGGTCAAATGAAGGGGATCATAGGGCTAGGCGGTAGCTGTGTCTATCTAATCTGCGTCTAGCAACTCATAGTAGATGGATTCCTTCAATCTCCATGAAATTAAGGGACGATGCTTGCTTTACTCCTAAAGCTAGTATCTCCTGTAATGAAGCGATCCAACCGACTGTTAACCGTTGCTCGATGAGCAGTGCTAGCCTAGAATAGGTCGCTGATAAATCGAGTTCCTACACCCTCGCTTTTCCCTTGGCGTGCTTAGTAGATGGTGATGGTACGAACCGGGTGGTGCCATTCCTTGACAGCAATGCTGCGAAACCCCACACCCGTGCCCTTATTTAATTATGTGTTGATTACCTGGGAAATGTCCTTTGAGTTTATCACTCTCGCTAACGTGTTCACACTGTTGATACAAATTTTCAACGCTTCAAATTTTCTGTCACAGAACTTTTTTTGCCTATCGAATATAAATGAAAGCGATCTACGACATTCGATAGAATCTCCAGCTCAGCCAATCACTCCCCAGGACTGCGACTTTATCAGAATCCGATTAGGGGTACGTACTCATTCCATAGCCGCTATAAACCTCGCAGCGTATTCTCAATGAACTGACAATGAGTCCTTAGTCAGTGCAAGGCCATTTTGACTTCGACTAAGAGCCACCTTCCCAGTAAAGGATAAAGTCTAGAGGCGTTAATCAATTGTAGTGGCGTAATGAGTGCGTATGTGACCCATACAATGGCTTGCGGTGGCTAGCCGATGTTCAAGTCGGCGCTTTTATCTTCCCAGACGACTCTGGTACCAATCTATCGGAGGGATGGAGGGCTTGGCTGGCCTAGGCGGGTATCGATCCGTAAGTCGAGCCCGTCGTGTGTTACGTGCGCCGCTTGCCACTACACCTCCTCCGCTTGAAGCTGCATTTCATACTCAAAATTAAAAGCAGTTAAGATCTGAAATATCATTTAAAAAATATCGCAAAAAAGGCTATGTAGCTCTATTTCGTGGCTCGCGCTTAAGCGATTTCTTTGATTGCTACGCTTACTGAAAACACAAAGAGAAGGCTACAACACAGTCACAAAGATATTCAGTGGATGTCGGCATGAGCAAGAGCATTGCGGCTGTTGGTTTGTGCATTGTAACGATGTAACCTCCGGAATGGAGGCTCGGAGTGCAAGTTAAATAAATGACTATATTCAGCACAAGTGAAGGTCATTGAGGGTCAAATGCCTATCAAATGATTAAGGTGAGCTATTTCTGCTTTCAGATGACGCTGTTTTCGAGGAGTTAGACGGCAAGAAAAGAAAGGCTTTAGGAGAACTTTTTGCCAAGAAGACAGGTATTTCATATTTTCGTTAAAAATAACTTCTATGGATTCAATACAGAAAAAAAAGCGGATATGATCAATGCACTTTGGATTCGAACCAAAAAATACTGTTCTGAGGTGTCGCATGTGTTTCTCTGATCCACAGGATTAGCTGGAAATTTGAAATTCTTCCGATAGTAGTGACCACAACATGAACTGTAAACAGCAAATATGTGCACGGAATGATCTAGAAAGAGCGGCTCACAATTTTTGTGCCTCCGTAATTGGTTTGGAGCAGGAATATTTAGTCAAGATAAGCATGAATCAGCTGTTACTATATGAGGTGTTGTTTACATCATCATTAAGTGGCAAGCGCTTACAGAAAAAAAGTGAAAACGTTGTTGCAGTATGTAGAGGAAAACGAAATGTGACGACGATAGCTGATTATGAGAAACTGCCACAGAGCCACGGCATTACGAGCGGAGGCGGTTGCGATGTGTTCATAGGTCATTTATGGATTAACACGACGGATGATACCCTTCCTAATTCGATGGCGGTCAGTCTGGTTGAAGTTTTTTTCTTTTTATGGTAGTCAATCAAGTACGGTTAGCCATAATATTTCGCATTTAAAACAACTCCGTCTTTTCTCCCCGCTCGAATTCACTCCCATCATTCCGGAAATGTAGTGAGGCAAAATTAAGTTAGGAAGAATGTGCCTGCGGTTTTTAGTTGTATTGGAAAGGTAGCACGTCATCTCTTAAAAAACGGTACTGTCAAGTTCCTTCCAATGGCCGCAATATCTTAAGCGATTCTTTGCGGAATTGTATTTGAGATTGAGAGCCCTTTTTGCTACTTTGGAATTTCGAAGTATTGACAACTTTCTTGCGAAGAGATAAATTTTCAAAAGCTTTTAGTTGCAGAATTGAACGACCGTTAAGGATTTTACTTTTCTCAAAACATTCTCAGAATACATATGAATGTGCTACAAATGCGTATAATTTCGCGCAGAAACTCAGTTGCATATTCAATCTAATGATCTCTGAACAACTTTTAAAGGCATCGAATTGTAAGCAGTGCAATCAACCGGTGATAATGCGTGTGAAGCTACATGTTCCGTTTTGTGCACTGACTTACGTTTATATCCATGGATAAATTTTATTTATCTTTCTAGTTGTATTTGTTCGACGGATTCGTCGATGTACCTCTAGTCATGTTATCTTGAATGTAAAGCTGTAGTTGCAGCATGAAGCTTTACATGCACTTGAAATTGTTAATTTTGCTTCTGCCTCGAGGTCGTTAGGTGGAATCTTTTATTCTGGCCAACGTTTCGACAGACTCGTCGTTTTCAAAGGCCAGAAAATGGTTCAAAGCTTGTTGATTGCACATTACCCCACCAAGCGCCTCCTCCGCTCTGGCGTTTGTGACGTTCAGGAATGCACGAAAAATGCCCGAAATTCAAAAGGTAAACTCACCTCACTTCCAACGCAATGGACGTGAAATGGCAAGAGTTACTGTTCTGGGTGATACACAACTTTCGTCCAACGCACTCCACTTCCTCAGTCTCGGGCCATCGTTTCCACCAGCGCAAAGCATCAATGCTACTACTTTCGTAAAGTTGTGGGGGAACTTATATGGGCTGTGAGATCTACTGCGTGGCAACGATCGCAGTGAACGAAACTAGCACCCTATCGCGGATCAGAGATCTTTTCCAACTGCACCGTTTCCGCGTATGTTTAATAAAGAACCTGACCCTGTGCCAAATGTAGATGTCAAAGTGCGGATACTATGAGCTGGTGTGCTTAACGTGTTAAGCCAACATCGGCGATATCAGAAGAGCTATTTGACATCCCAGCAACGGCAAGGGTTCAGAGAAATACGCGAGCTAAGATCAAACGGCACAATAAGAGTCTCTGTGAGCCATCGTGCAACAGCTAAGGAATTCTCATCACAGTGCAAGCGCCTCAACCATATCTGGATGACAGAAGGCAAACGTGCAGGTCTTGATGAGAAGTTCCTTTGTAGACTAAGGCTCGACTCTTCAAGTTGTCCTGCATTTCACAGCTTGGTGAAAACCCACAAACTTGCACATAACGAGTTACTGTCAACGCCCGCGGACACGTTCAAAGTAAGATCTATTATCAGTTGCGTAGGTGGACCGACCGACAGAATTTCCCGCAAGGGAGAATGCCGCCATTGGGGAGAAGTTTCGTTGCACAGTCACCTTTACAACTCAGTTTTGAAACCGTCTTGTGACTAAGTTTGAAACCATGGTCCTCACTGCAGCTCATTTCGATGCACGCCACGTCCATTGTGGGAGGAACTCCGCCAAGCTGATGTGTGCTTTATGCTTCTTGGGACATGGACCACCCAACCCACGCTTGACACGGTCTCTCCAGGCAGATCTGAAGGCGCTAAGGAATTTCGTGAGAGACATACGTAACGACAAACGACAGACGACAAACGACAGATGACAGTCGACAGACGAAGCGCTTTATAGTAAGTAGGATCGGTTGACTTCCCATTTCATGACTGTTTCCTCACCGCGCTTACGTGACATTCACATTCTTCATCGTGCGTACGTGACTTTCGGAAGGACGCACAAATGGGTATACAAACAGACCTGTGCATCCGTGGTCGAGACCAACAACAAATTCATCTTGGACATCGAAATCTTTTCTGACCAAAATACCTATGGAGCAAACTTTTCATCTCATCCGTTCTGATGCAATCCGTTATGTATTAATCAGTTTCTTTAGGTAGGGTATCGAGAACTCTCGTGTACCTGTGATGACCAGCCATACTGCAGCCCTTCTACTTCAAACCATTTTTTTCGATTTCAATCAATTTGATACAAACCTCAGAAAAGCAATCACTTCATCCTCGTGTAGCAATAACCCTTATAGTACCAGTAGCATAACATGTTCATCTTCAGGTATCGTGAACCTTCATCATCTCGGTGATTGTGGTATTCAATCAAATAACTAACCCACGTCTTTCCAGTCTGTTGAATACTGTACAGTATTGACTAGTTCATCGTCGGCGACGGAGCTTCGCATGTGATCAGCTCATTTATAAACCCATCCATCCTTCGCTTGTTAATTTTTCCCTTCATATGAGGAGGCCATTTGGTGGTCACTGGTCTCTCTTTGTAGACACGACCAAGGTTAATTGATGATATTTACACCTTTGGACTTTACAGTCTCCTTCCTACTTACCGCCACAAGTTCCACTTCATGTCGTTTCTGCCCTCATCAGAATTTAGAATGGCAATCTTGCTTGGTCATACTTTACATAACTTGGAAGTAGTACGTGTGCTAGTCATGTATCATTTTGACAGTTATTTGAATTATCTGTTCGTTATGAAGATGTGGCTAGAGGTAAGTTGTCGCTGACTTCGGACACCTATCTCTTCCTTTCTCAGTATCAAGTAAACCAACTGGTTACACCGTGGTATTCCGCAATCTGTGAAAAGGTCGTGAGCATTCCTGCAAACTAGTGCTTACAAACCTTCAAGGTTTGTTGTAAAATGTGCTGCCCTGCAGTAATGTAGTAAAATAGGTTCAAAGCGATCGTTTATCCCTCAAGAGTAATGAAGAAAAAGCGCAAGAAGTGACTTCTCAACACTTGAATCCTCTTTGATAGTACCCTTCAGATGTTGCGAAATCAGCATACTCAAAGCAAATATCGTACATTGAATGTTGTGCTTCAGTAATAAAGTTAAGAAGATCTCAGAGAATAATTTCATATATAAGTCATAAAAATGAGTGAAAGTCACTTGAGCGACATTTGTTCACCTCAGGGTTCGAAACCTTGGAGATAAGATAGAAAATAGTGCGACAAATGCGAAGAAACTGCGTGAGTGGGTGTTTCCAAAGTGACAAAAGGCTTGTTAAAAAGGGGGCTGGACAAGAAAAAGTTTAGAAAAATATTGAAGAATGGGGCGTTTGGACGACTTACACACTGTGCGTCATTGCGTATGTACGTGTGGGCCGCAGTGCGAAGAGCTGACTAGGTTAAGCAAAAATTCATCCACTTATAAGCATAAGTTACCAAAAAACCCTAGTAATAATAAAGAGAGCCATCTTTTTTCACTCATATGAGGGAGTGAATGAGAATGAGGATCGCAGCAGCAAAAAAGAATAACGCAGGAAAAAGCAAGGGAGGAAAACATAGTCTCATAGCTCTGCCATCAACTGATTGTGTGTGGGTCCTAACGCGAATACTTCCAATCTGCATCGTCTCGACACTCGTCTGACGTGAGATCGGTCGAGGGACGGGAAGTCCGGGCGAGTCGGGAACAGCGCTCCCACAATGCCCTAACCCACACACAGTTTCTGGGCCGAAAGTTTCCTTCCTACTACCCTTGATGGCCCCTGGATATTCCTAAGTGGAGAACTCCGTAACTATCTCTGTCGTGACTGACTGACTGACTTTCTATTGACTTACTGCCTGCAAATGATTGAAATGGATTGGCTGCTTTCATAGTCCGCCTGCCGGCCGGCCGGCGTGCCACGAGGCAGTGCTAGGGGGAGGAGGCCGGTCGGTCGAAGGGCTGAAAACAAAGGAGAACAAGATCAAAAGCCAGACAACCAGGAGCTCGTACAAATGGTTTTTGACCTTGTCTCTCCTTGTTTACGGCCCTTCGAGGGGCTGACCGACCGTCTGCCGCCCTCCTCCTCACTGGCACTGCCTCTTAGCACGCCGGCTGGCCGGCCGGCGGACTATGAAAGCAGCCATTGAAACTTTTACAAAAGAAAAATTCATAGTTAGAGGCGAAGTGGAACTACATTGACCACCATTGTTCGAGTGCAGACCATTTCTATTTCCCATGATACTTCAATCAATGTTGTAGCAGACCAATATTAAATGAATAGCAATATCGATAGCGACGTGAGCTATCGACAGCTCCATTAACGCCAAAAATCTATATAACCTCTCATCCTGGTTTCATCTGATTGTGAGAGATGTCGTGGCTCCGTCCCATCTAGGGGGAGGTGTTATAGCAAAAATCGATACGAAACTCTTCCCTTACGTTCTCAGGGTCATCTCTGTGGTGATTCCAGTAGGGAACATTTTAAGCGATGATGTTATCTAGAACAGACCATGTTCAACTTTTCCTCGATCGAAGCATGATGTTCCTCTGCTGAGTCAATTGGCTTGGCCTTCCCGATATTACAAGACCTTGATGAGCTGAAGTTTCCGCCATCCTGCCTATTTCAGAGCCTGAAAGTCGAAAATCAATTAAGATCGATTTCTCAAATAAGGTCAGACCACTCAATACTGCCATATAAACCGAAAGACCTTCCTAAGTACGATCATTATAGAAATCTACGTGGCTTCTTTTGATTTTGGTCGCCGTGGCGATCGACCAGTCACGCAAGAATGAACTTCTACGTGCAATGGGCAAACCGCTCTTCCTCAACCTGACCGTAATTCGAAAATGAGCAGTGGTCTGGAAAGTGGGCAACTTGACAGTTCGCTCCACAACACCTTTGATAAGGCATCGAATTAATTCTCATGGTGGTGATGGAACTGGGATTTCAGTAGTCCTTTTTGCACTAGAAACAGAGACCACCGCGAGAAACACTCTAGGCTCACAGAGAACCAGAAATGAGTAGGAAGGAAGAGTGTGTTGTCACAACTCGTAGCCCAAGTAAACACCATCACACATGGTGATGCTACGATGCGGCGCCCGTACTTTTACGAGCATTGCATGCCTTCAAACTTCTAAATGCCATGTGGGGTTTCACAAAGGAAGATGTAGAGACTTTTTTCTAGAGACTACAGCTGGTGCAGGGTTGTATTACCGTATGGAACTCCGGTCTTCGTGAATTGAATCTCCCATCGCTATCGCTTCTCATTTACAACGAGAGGAGATGTCGTGAGTTGAACTTGTTCGAATGCAACTATGTATGCAGAAGTAGCCGTTGTATGTAGAGCCGTTTCAGGTCCATACGCTTTGCGTTTCGTCGACAACGAAAACTTACGAAGAATCAGCTTCCATGAAAACTTCACAATGCCATCCAAACACGTGAGGACCGTATATTTTACCGAGGGGAAAGTTTAGGATACCGTGGGTCGTTTGATACACAGTCATCTGAAGGTGGTTAAAAAATGAAACTTGAAAGGTGAAAAGGTCATCGCAAAGAGGTCATTGAGTTTCTGGGAATCCAGAAAAGAGGCAGTTTGATGACAAGGTGGATAATGTGGTTCGATGAACTAAGGATATGAAGCATGAGGCATGCTATGTAATGGAAACTATAAAAGCAAATAGTGGCGAGACAATGCTAACAAAGTATGACATGTGTAAAATGCTCAGCGCGAAAGCAAATTATTACCTCACTCAATGACAATATGCCTGTTGGAATATGGAGGAAGATACGTAAAGGATCAGTGATTACTTTGGCTTGACAATAGGCAACTCCTGCTTCAGGAAGACGATCAGGGAAAAAATAACTCAATGACCAATTGTATGGAAGATCTACCAAGCGTCATGAAGGATATACAAAGGATATACATCAAGGATAAGAGAGCAATATGATATTTGTCATGAAAGCAGTGGTTCCAGCAAAAACGTGTGTTGTGGAATACCCAGTTTTGCATTAATAATTGGCCTGGTTTTCGTAGATGGAAAAAATCTCTCCATACTTTCTAAAAACACATTTTTGTAAGGTCACCAAATATTCGAGAGCTAAGTGTTTTCAAGTCTGCATCGACCTACGATTGGTTGGGCTTTGAGAGCGATTAGTTCATATATTCTAGGGCTCAACCGTGTCAGCAATTTTTCACTAAACTGAATTTTTGCGCGTACACAGGCTTTTTTGTCTACTATAGATAAAATTCCGATGGAGAGGAGCCCTCCCTGGAAGGAACGTACTTTGCAAGACAGAAAGAGCTGCACCCGGGTAGGTGATGGGAGTGAACATAATCAAAACGCAGCTCTAAAACAAAGGGTTGTGAATGAGCAAAAGGGAAAGGGATCGAGCGAGAAATAAGAGGCGAGATAGTCATCTTAGAGACAAGTGAAGGGAAAGTTTGGAGGAACGGAAATTCCTAGGAGGCATACATGACAAGAAAAGGAACAAAGTTGAAAATGTATCATGATGAATCATTACATGGAGTGCTATCTTGTGTGATGTTAACAAATAAGTGGGCTTATATTCGGATTGAAAGATGTAACGCTCTTCTATGGCAACTATTCTTGAATAGAGCTACTTCGTTTGCTTTTCAGCATTCGGTCAGTTTACAGAAATTAACGACTTGACAAGAATCCGAGCGCATATGGTCGCATTTCAGCTGATCCTTCTTGCCGGAAAGCATAGCCTAACAAAAGAAAGCATTAAACCACCGGTGCAGGATTATACCCTGCTGGAGAGCTCAGATGGTGATTTTTTAAGTCTCTCTTTGGGTTCAGTATGGCATTAAAGGTGTTAAGGGGAAATGAGGTCCAACAAAGAAAGGCCATGACAATCTAACAATTCATCGCAGTTCTGACTTACGTATTGCGCGCTCTAATCATCCATCGCATTTCTGCGATACACGGCGAGTGTGGCGGAGCGATACGCCTTTGATGAGAAGATTTTACACGCCTCCATTGGGAATGGTGCAGAAGCTCGTTCTGGTTTGGAATTTGAGGCACCTCGATCCTAGTAGACCATGTCTCCGAGTGAGCAATGAACGATGCTGTCAGGTATCTAAGCCTCAGCTTGGATTACGTGATAAGACATTCTTATAGCAAGTCAATCTGAGGACTAGCCTCTGAGAGACCTAGAAAATTACACCAATGCCTACAAGCGTTCGGAATAAGATTGACTCCGGAAACTGATCACTTTTCCCGAACGGAAGTCAAGTATTTGGGTGTCTTTATAAACAGAAATGATACTCGCTCACCGCGGATAAGACAGCAAAAGTTGCCAATATACTCCGTCCAGCGAATGAGAAGACATTAAAATCCTTCAAAAGCCCCACCGTACATTCGACAAGGGGAAACAAGAAAATAGTAACAGGGAAAGAGACCTATCTGTTTGTGTTGTAGGGTCACTCTTGGATTCACATGCTTTCGGGAAATTACGTAAGTCAGAACTGCGATGAATTGTTAGATTGTCATGGCCTTTCTTCATTAGACCTCATTTCCCCTTAACACCTTTTATGATCACCTGTGCTGATAAATCGCTATCGAAACAAGAAGAAAAACCAGAAAAAGATGTAGAAACACAGCGAAAAAAAGCAAAGATCCAACAAAATAATGAAGCTCCAGGGGGAGACGGGCCGTACACGGTAACTACAATTTGAATACGAACAGAACTGGAAAAAACTGCCGCATGCGGCCCAGCAGATATGAGTAATCAAGGAGAAGTTTCGGCAGTTACATTGAAAATTTAACCATTGTCCGGGATCCTCCTCCATGTCGATGGCAGGTAGTAGTTTTTGACAGCATAGACACCTAGTCGATTCCTTACACCGTCGCACACAACTAAAATAGCGTCCAAACAGAGTCCTTACCTCCTATAATTCACGGAACCGTATAATTCCAGGAAGCTATGTATTTCGTAAAATCTACGGATTTTTTGTTTCTCCTCCATCTTTGCACTATTCTACACCAACACATTCCCTAGTTTTACTCAAAAAGAGTACTCCGAAGTTCGTAAAGTGCACCTCTAAGATATGACATCCTCAAGCATTCTGCAGTCTGTGACTGCTTATTGAACTTTCCTTTCTCATCGACTTTAGTACCTTTCGAGCCGCTTAACTTTCCATTCTATTGATCTTTCGGCATATAAATCTACCGTCGAACCTTAATTTTACAATATATTGCTGCATACAAACAGCCATTTGATTATCAGTTTCAATACAGAGCGCATCAAATTGAACCAAGCCAACCAAAAAAAAAGGGAGAATAGGGGAGTCGACCTACCGGCGGAGAACTCAAAAAGGAAGAGGGCGCCGTTCTTGTTCTAGGGCGACTGAGTGTTATCCCTCAATAAAGGGGTGCCCAAAAAAGAGACACTCTCACTGCTCGGCTTGTACCACTAATGTAATCAAACTTTATCAAACTCTGACTGAATCACAAAATCAAAAACACATAGTACTCGATCACGGAATTCTTCAATGGCCTTCCGCACGGACGACATCGAAAGTCGCAGACCATTGCGGAGTTGTCGGGGCTACAGAAAGTCAACGGTCTTCCAGATCCTAAGCGACGATGCCCAGGAATCTGTCCGAGTCGATTGAGAAATTTGCGTATCTGCTTGTTGCCGATCGATATCCCATAAGTCGTCTTGAGCGCGTCCGCAATGGCAGACGGCTTCATATTTTGATGCCGATATAGGACATATGAGTTCCTGCTTCCTTTCACCAAGCAACATTCTTAGTACTTCTGCTGCTTCCATCGATGCGACGTATTCCGCCCTGGATTAGGCCCCATGCATAGTATCTTTTTTGGGCACCCCAGTAGTTCCAGAAGAAGATCCATCTCTTCTTTTGCATTGGCATTCGGCTTTAGCGGTACATTTTCGATGCTTCCATGAGTCTTTTCCAGTGGCCGTACAAGCTATGCAAAACCCCACGTCGAAGGATGGCACTTTTCTTTCTTATTCTCAAATGTACGGTGCCTGGAAAAACTGCTGTGTGGGTAGGCCGCGGGAGTGGTCAGTGTTCTTCTGTGCTCATTCAGGCGAATTTTCAGTCTTCCCCCTCCCACATACTTTCCTCTACACCCCCTTCAATGGATCGAATAATAGACAGTGCCTTGAAGTTCTCAGATCTTCTTAATGTACAGTATCGACTTTTCAAATTTAGGATGATCTTAGCAGATCCTTCAATGTGGGAGGAGATCGAGAGACAAGTCGAACGATAAACTGAGTTATTTACGACGCGCTTCACCCCGCGAGCCATTTCGTCGTTAACAAAAGACACAACGAGGCAAACGCCGTCGACAGGACTGTGCTGACTCAGGTCCTGGTAATGCCTTCAAAGTGCCCATTACTATCAATAGTCATATCAAGAATAGTCTCAGTCTAATGTTTGCATGAAAAATTGAACCTTTCTTGTGTGTTCTACCTTGTTTCCAAAAGATCCGCACGGCGTTTGCCTTCATATATGTAAATAGGATGTGCACTTTTAGAATGCATCAAGATGTTCGACGAAGCACTTTTTCTATACCACAGGTGTTCCTTATGACTTTCACTCATCCGTTCCTTCGCACTAAAGAATAGTGGGGATCCATTTTTACTCGGATATATTCCGAGAGAGTTTACGTTGGCATCGTGAGAATTAAGTCTCTTCAAGTTTCCGCAAATTTTCTTCCGTTTTTCCATTATTGAAAAAAAACTTTCATCCCCTTAAATGAAGTCACCGAAATTGAGGATCACATTGGAACAGCCTTGAAATGCGACACTTTTCGCTTCGCCAGTAAGATTTTCGAGCACAAACGAGGCATTGCTACGCATAGCATTTGTTTTAGTAGTCCTATTCTTGGACCACATGGAGAAGTCATCGTTAACTAGTAAAATCTTGTTATACGGACGTTATATGTATCGATGACTTATTCTTTACTGGAACAAGGAAGAAGTGCTTGTGGAAATTCATGATTGGAGAGTCTCATTTCTCATGATACAAACGTAAGACATGGATCAGTAGAGGTTACATGAAACATCTGTGGTATCGTGGAAATGCTTTGTCGAACACCCTGTCAGTTTCTAGGAGCCCACATCCTATTTACATTTATAAAAACACACGATGTGCCTTTGCTTTTGGAAACGAATGGCAGCTTTCATATTTCGCCGGCCGGGGGTAGCGCTTGCCGTTTTTTATGACTGAATCTCAATCGGTACCGCAGGCCGAGTAATCTGCCGGCCGGCGCGCGCGCTCGCGGGTCGGCCGGAGACTATAAAAGCAGCCACGAAGAAACTCGGGACACGAAGGGGTTAGGTTGTTGATGCTAAAAGCGAAACTATTCTCGACAGTATCGGACACTTTGAATGCAAAACGAGGACCTCAATCGCCGCACAGTGCTGTTGAGGGCGTTAACCTCGTAGTGCCTTTTGTAGATAAGAAAATGTCGCGTGAGGTGAACCGCGTCGTGAAGAACTCCCAGCTCTCCCTTCGACCTGTTTCCGACCTCTCTCTACACTGAAGAATCCCTTAACACAGTCCTGAATCTGCAAGAAGGGGCAGTCTCGCATTGAGAAAACCTGTGACCTCCGAAGCATCGTCTTTTTGATTTGATGTGGGGGTTGTGAAAAAAGTTGGTGAGGGAAACCACGAGACCATGACATCGGCCGCGATGAGCACAAGAGGCCATTGGCTGAAACTTCCGTCTACCCACACGACTGTCTTCTCAGGTACCGTACACGTAGGTATGAGAAAGAAGGTGCTGCATCCTTCGATGTGAGGGTTTTGCATAAATGTTTAATGAGGTCAATGGGAAGGAAAATCATGGAAGCACGGGAAATCTGACCTATCAAGCCGGAAAACAATGCAAAAGAGGAGGTGCGTGACCTTTTGTAACTGACTGAGTGATAACACTCAATCGCTTCAGGACAATAGCGGTGTCTGTCCTTCCTGCTTTTGAGTTCTTCGATGACATTTCCACTCCCCTATTACCCCAATATTTCCGGTTTTCCTGGTGTGGTTTAATGTGTTCTGTATTGTAGCCGATAATTAATTAACTTATTGTACGTAGCAATGTATTCTGGAATTAAGATTTGAGGAAGGAATTTTATGCTGAAAGCTCACAAGCAGAAGTGAAGAATCAAGAGCTTTGTAAAAAACTTATTAGTAGCGATGACAACGCAAAAAGAAACTTAGATATAGCAATATCTTCAAGCAGTATCTGTCTTTTTTTCTAAGTTCATAACATTAACAACTCAAAGGAGCAAGTCCACAAGACGGCATATGAAACGGGGTTGAGCTCATTTTTGAAACGAGGTAGCTGAAAAAGTCATCTAATTCTGACATCTGAATAATTAAAACAATTCTTCTGAAAAAGACTACCTCTCTGCTACCACACATAACTGGTCATTGCCAAAACTGTTCTGTCATTCAAATTACTTTCCAGATTGTCAAGGCAAAAAAAGCGGGTGCAAAGTCCATTATGGCGATTTTCTGATTTATGGCGAGGATTATGATCCCGAAGATGATGAGCGGCTGTCAACGCTCGAAAGAATATATGGTCGCCTAGTGATCCAATACACTAATTTAACCAACTTGTCAGCATTCGAGAAAATAGCCGTCGTTGGACTTTATGGTGTGTTTTCAAACACTATTCTACTCTTCAGCTTCTTTTTTAACAATCGCAGATGTCTCGAGTGCTGGTCCATTCAATGTAGAACAGTAGAGCTTCTATACAGAACCTTTGCGAGAGGTTTAGCACATACAGGGTGGGGCAGTTGAATTTGATTTCAAAATTTTTCCAGTTATGATTCCAAGAATAACACACGCATACATGTGAATAGTTTTCTAATATATTGCAAACCATCTCATAGAGGTAGATAGAAATTTAGATTCAAAGGACAAAATGTTAATTTGTTGAGGCAGGGCAGTTAATGCGCGCGATTAACAAAGCTGGTAGAGTGGAGGGGGTGTGAAATGAGGGAAGTATGCGGTCACCCAGACGAGAACGAAACTCTCGCACGGCGCGTCAGTCTTACAGTAGCGTCACTAAATCTTCTAAGGAAAGTTTTTCCGACCGCTTGATCAGTTAGAATGAAGATCTCCAATCTCGGCTCCCACCCGATCACCCGATCTGAGCTCTTGTGGCTATTTTCTA